>JAFHBW010000344.1:0-53849 GCA_019022765.1 Westerdykella sp. P71 | reverse complement strand
GAGGTGGAGCAGGGGGATGTGGTGGAGGCGGTTCGGTTGGCGGAGGTGGAGGGTGCGGTGGTGGTTAGTGGAGAAGGGGGTAGGAGGGTTGTGAAGAGGGTCATTGGGGGTGGTGTTTAGGTAGTGGCTGAATGATAGGTGTGGGTAAAGAGGATGAATTGGGCTGGGAAATGATATCTACGATGGATGCACAGTTTGATGCTATGGTGATGCTATGGCGTTTCTAAGGTGATGGTTTCCTTTCACGAGGTAGATATATGATATAACGTACTGTGGGAAATCGGTAGAATGAACTTAGCATGATTCTATGGTGCTGAGATGATGTCATAACGTTTATCCATTCATAATGCACGATAGCTATCACAATTCCAGCCATGCAGCATAAAGATCGTTCATTGAGCAAATAAAACAGAACTTCCGTGGTATCTCATTTCCATCCCATCCTAAAACGCCACATTCACAGGACGATAACTCCGAATGCTATACCATCATGATCAACCCCTAAATGCCCTATGCATAGCCCAAACTCCTTCGTATACCGAGCTGGGTCGAGGAAAGTTCCGGATCACTAGTCCGTTAGTTAGACCTTCCTCCTCTTCGTCTGCATGAAGATGTTCGGCTCCTCTCTCTTCCTCTTCTGCACAGCAGCAGAAGCCTGAGGGGTATTCACATTAGTATGGGAAACAACAGCAGCAGGAGGAGTAGCAGTAGACGGTACCGAACGAGCAGCTTTCATCTTGAGCTTCGGCGCCGTGAAGCGCTGTCCCTCCGGGAGACGGGGTCGATCAGGTGGAGCTCCATCATGATGGGCCGGAGTAGTCGTAGCAGTAGAAGCAGCCGGCGCTCTTCCCGCAGCTCTGTCCAACACTGCCTTGTCGATCTTGGCGGCCTCGTTCAGGCGCAGCAGCCTCTCGGGAGCCTTTTGCACCTTGCCCAACTCCTGGGTGGCAAGAAGCGGCCTTGGGTTCCGGGCCATGCTCGCGTTCTTGTCGTTAATCAGACCCTTCTTGAACTTGTCCAGCGCCTCACGACCAGTTGACCTGGGACCGGGGGCCGAAATTCCTCCTCCAGAGAACCGGGATCGCTTCGGTTTGGGGACCATCCTCGCAAGGCGGCTGCCAGGCTCGATGATAACAGTCGACTTGTTCTTCTCGGCGGTCAACTTCTTCATCTCCTCCTTGAGCTTCTCCTCCTGAGCCGCCTTGATTTTCTCCGCTGAGCGCTTGAGCATCGCGTACGCCTTGGGCCAGTTCTTGGGGTCCTTCGGCTCATGCTTGTTGTGCTCCCAGCCGGGGATGTCGCGCTTGACGAAGCGAAGCCAGAGCTCTCCGGTCTTGCCTTGAAGCTGCGGGGAGTTTTGCTCGAGTTCTTTGAGCTGGTCGGGGGAACGGATGTGTCGGATGATGGGCTCGACGAAGGAGTAGGGGAGGTCGCCGACGTCGTCGATGGAGTCGATGGAGGCGATGGCGCGGGCCTTGGCCAGAGCGTAGAGGGATTTGACAGGCATGGTGATGGATGATATACACTGGGTAGTATATACGAGTAGGTGTGTCGCGAACAGTCGGGAGGAAAGTAGCTTCGCGGTATACGTCTCAAGCAAAGTGAGCAGACGACTTGATACACCAGGCAGAAGTCTTGATGGTCTGTAGCTTGGTCGAAACAGTCCAGGGAAGGTCGAAAATCAGGGAAAAGGTAGAGCGGCCAGATATCGAAGTGGAACAAAGTGAGGTGGAAGAAGGAGGAGGAGCGAGGAGTCGACGCAGGTATATATGGTGAAGAGCACAATAGGCGCCGACACAATAGGATTCACGTATAATAGGAGTGAACCCCTGAATAGGCTCCGCCTTCGCTCGTCTCGTCTATCCTCAGTTCACCGGCCATAAACCGTATGTCTCGTCGCGGAACTAGCGGATCGCATTTGATAGTAAGTTGAGGCAGCGATATAGCGAATCTTCGTCTTGCGTGTGGTGATCTTGAAGAAACCGCGGAATATAAAGTGTAGAAGAAGAGACAGAAGTAGAAGATTGTCAAACTGCGAGTTGAGATCCAACGTGACTCTATGCGTGAATGTGAACGTGAGGACTTGACAAAGGAAACGGTGAAGTGAAGTTGAACCTGACCCCTGTCAGTCGGAGGATGATCATCGGGGCAGGGACGCTAGTGTGCTTGGCAGCCAAACTCCACGGTGGACGCCATCTTTTGGAGCTCCGAAAGCGACGACACCCGCTCAAGTTCGATTGAATTTCCCACCACTCCTACCATCGAGCATCCTTTCATTGCGCCAATCTCACAATGTCTGCGCCAGGCTGGGGACTCCTCCCCCGCGAGGAAGAAGGTACATCTCTCCTCTCCGCAAGCGCATCAACCCATCCTAATCCCTTCCACAGAAGCCCTCCACAACATCTCCCGCCTCATAACCATCGAATCCCGCCCCTTCACCCGCATCTCCACCCGCCTGAAGACCTCGCACTTCTCCTCGCACCGCCCCATCCAGCTCCCCTCCCCACCACCCGACGCCTCCGCCGCCGACACCGAAGCCGCCGACGGCGAAGCCAAACACGAGGCGCAAATCGCCGCCATAAAAACATGGCAGCACGACCTCATGAACGAGATGGAGTTGCTCGACTACGCGGTGCTTAGGATGGAACTCACGACGAAGAGCAACGCCGCGGAGCGCGAGCGCTACGCCGTCGAGAAGGAGGCGATAACGTCGAAACAGTCCGCCGTGCGCTCGCACATCGAAACGCTGCGGACGGAACTCGACGCCGCGCGCGCCACGCTGGCGACGCGCAAGGCCTGGGACGCCCTCGCGCAGGATATCTTCAACAATATGGGGAGTCAGAAGTCGCGCGAGGACCAGGCGGTTGCGCACGCGAAGCTCGACGAGGAGATTGGCGAGTTGCAGGCTGAGGTGGAGGGGAGCAAGAGGACTTGGATGGAGCGACGGGTGCAGTTTGGAAGGATCGAGGAGGAGGTCAAGGAGATGCTGAGGATGATTAAGGATGAGAAGGAGGAGGCGGAGCGGAAGGAGGGGATGATGAAGGAAGGGGATGAGGGGGAGGAAGGGGGCCATGGCGAGGGGTCGACGTCGAGAGGTATGGGGAGCCAGATTGGGACGCCCAGGTTGGAGACCGGGGCCGGGACGCCGATGCATGGGGAGGAGGCCTCTCAGACGAGGGAGCAGTCGCAGACGCAGTCGTTGCGGCCGCCGCGAGATAGACTGCATTCCTTCTCGCAATCGCATGGCGGGAGTGCGGCTCCTTCACCTGGTGTTTCCGGTGCTGGTGGTGATACGCCGATGGCGGACAAGGGCGACGATTCGTCGGTGGAAGAAGGCGAGGAAGAGGAGGATGAAGGACTCGTGGAGACTATGGACGAGACTTGATATGTCAGATCCTGCGGCGGATATTCTGTCTTGGGTGTACTGGTTGATTTCACTTTTGCATAGCGTGGGCGTTCCGGTGTACCAGTGGTATAGGGGGAATATATCCGCTTTGGCTATTTATTGCCTCACGATGAGATATAGGGTCCGTTATGGATCCTGCAATCAGCTAAAATTTCACAAGCCTTCCATTCTAGTTCAAATTTTATCCTGATCTCAAATCTTTGAGGTACAATTCTGGAACTATCCGGACGAAATGAAACCGAAATACAGAACAAGTTCCTTTCCAAATAAAGAAGTACCAGGGCAGCGGAGAAATCCATCACAAAGGTCCCGTTTCTTTGGAGAGGTGTGCTGCACGGCGGTTTCCGTATCTCATAGCTCACTTGCTATAACGGTTTGGATGACTTCACGGGAATTAAGAAAACGGTTCAAGGTTCGTTTAGACGATCTTGTAAATAGGATAATCGCTTGAAACCCAGCTATTCCTTCATCCCCTCACCCCCCTTCTTCTATGAAATGCAGTCATTCCTCCCCGGCAGACCCCATAGTTCCCACCCACTCCATCCACCGCACCTCTGGACACCACCATCCCATCCCAGCACCCAGAACTCCGGCCCTCAGTCTCCACCACATTGAGAAAGCATCCACCATTTACCATCCACCACGCAGCGCAAGCACCAGATGCAGCGTCGCTCCGCCCTCAAGATTGTACTCAGCGGCCGTCTTGTCGTCGTTCCTGCACGAACACATTAGCTATCATCCTTCTCGTCTCCTTTATGCAACGAAGTGAAGCCGCCAGCTCGAGGGAAGCGAAGCGAAGCGAAGCAGACCAGAGAAGGAAAATGGAAGAGAGGAGTTGAGAGAGGAGGAAGGGGATACGTGTGAAACATACATCTGCTTCCCGCCGAAAATAAGACGCTGCTGCGCAGGCGGAATGCCCTCCTTCTCCTCGACGCGCTCTTTTATCCGGGAGACCTGCGGAGGGGCCCGAGTTAGCTTGATTCATCCATAGACCAACATGTGTAGTTGCGTCCTCCATACACCAATAGGTGTCATCGCGTCCGCCGTAGATCAATACATCGCGTGCCCTCCATAGATCGAGGTGTCCGCCAATCCTCCATACATCGACGTTCTCCCTCCCAGTCTAAATATGTACCCCTCGAAAACAGAAATGAAAACGGAAAACGCACCTTGTAATCCGGCTCGATGTCCAACTCGATCTCCTTGCCCGTGAGCGTGCGTACCCTATTGTCTCGTC
Source organism: Westerdykella sp. P71 (assembly GCA_019022765.1). Taxonomy (NCBI): domain Eukaryota; kingdom Fungi; phylum Ascomycota; class Dothideomycetes; order Pleosporales; family Sporormiaceae; genus Westerdykella; species Westerdykella sp. P71. The sequence continues at coordinate 49,206 of JAFHBW010000344.1, read as the reverse complement.
GTCAGCATGCCATCACGAAATCCTCCTCCAACTCGCGAGAACGGAATAGGCTCTGGATGTTGGGCTTAGGTGTCCGGCTGCTAAGGTGGTAGTACGATCGTCTGGCTCTTCGTGTGCCTCTCTGGGTCTCCGTTTCTTGATGACATCTCCGTCTCTTGACGACATCAACGTATTCCACCCCCATGTAGCCGACAACTTCATACCCAAGCCAGCCCAACGGACCCATACCCATACCCATACCCAAAAGAAACACAAAACCAACTAAACGAGAAAAAGAAAACCACATACTTGATCTGCATCTCGACCCTTATCCTTATCCGTATACCTTTCTTTCCTTCCTTCCTTACTTAAAAAACCTTTTTGCAAAAACGGACAGAACACAGAAAGAATCTCTTCCCCCGTGCTCTTCTTTCTTTCCTTTCCTTTCCTTTCCTTTCCTTCCCGAACGTTTGTCTTCCTGTTCTCCGCGGTGGCACTTGGCTTGTTCCGGGTCTCAGCGGTCCAGCGGATCAGCGTTTATCTCTCGTCTTCCCGCAAGGAAAGCGCTTTCGTTTCGTTCACAGCGGCCGGTGGAAAGGGCGTGCGTTCCGCTCCGTGCTTCGATGCTCGATGCCTCAGTATCCGTATCCGTAATCCGCAGTTCCAATCCCTCTCTGTTATCGCCCCGCAGAACCGTAGTAGCAATTCGCTAATAACGCCCAATCGACCGCGTAGGAGAAGATATCGAGGAAATCCCCGGCCAGAAAATCGTTTGGGTTTGGGTTTCGCAGTTGTACCGTGTATTAGCAAGCAAGCAAGGCAAAGGCAAAGGCAAGCTAGAGGTGAGGTGAGGTTAGGCAATCGCGGGGTCCGTAGCGGCCCACCCACCCTGCCTGCCTGCTCAGTCAACCTTGGAACCCTTGGAAACAGGACAAGCGCGGGGCACGCAAAAGTGGCGGTGCAGTGCAGTGTGGCGCATAAATCAATCCAAATCCGAATCCGAATGTTCTTGAAAACAGTTCACAGCCGGACGAGGCATGCGACTTCTCATACTGGTACCGTACACGACAAACCCACACCATCACGAAGAACCCTTTCATCCAAGATAATCTTCACATTCCAAAAATGTGCCGCAGCCCTCGCAATCGCGCCGGGGACCTGCAACGTGCCATAGAATATATTCACGGCATACCAAATAGGTACTATACAGATATTTCTATGCTTCACCGTCTCCAAATGGAGAGACCACTCCCCTACAGCTAATGCCTCCAACCGCCTAGAATAGAAAACCCGACATGATGCATCCCCCAACAACGCGAACCCATCACTTCCACCTTTACCGGCCAACTGCAATAAAGGCGTATCCCATCCAGAATCACTGTATATATACAAGAAGCGTGCATGCTCCAAGCATCCGCTCTGAACGGGGCTCAAACGAGAAAAGAAATAGAATAAAAAGTCGAATAGAAAAGGGTATATGGTCAAATTGAAGCCAACAGGGATATAGTGAGTAAATAAGTGGTGCAACAGTGAGTTCCCAAAAGCCTTGGAGGCAGTTCCCGCGGAGGGCCTCCCGTCAGACCAATGGCACGCACCTGAAGTGCTGATGCACTGGATAACAATGGAGCTGAACAGCCAGGTAATGCAACGGACACGGACAACACTATGGATCGCAGATTCCGGATCGCCCATGGCAGGCGATGCGGGGACCAACGGGAATGAAGACAACAGCAGCACAGGGATGCGTTAAAGATGACCGCATTCCACAAGCTTTGACGTAATACAGGCCAGTGGACAAGTATCCAAAGGTGGCACCGAGTAGTAATCGCGATTGTCCGGTTGATGAAGCTGAGGTCGGTTCAGAAACGATGGACGCACGTCCACTGGTCGCAGTATCGCCATCTCAGGCTATATTAATACAGTAATAACGAAGAAGGCGTCCGTCGAGCTGATAAGAGGCGATATCTTAGAGAAGCCTTTAGAGGTTGAACCTGAGACAGAGGATTGATGAGCCTAAGATGAGGGTATTCCCTAATTGGGGCTTCTGATTTCCCCATTGGGAGAGTGTATGCGTCGATGAAGCGTGGGATTTAATTCGACCTCCCATATCGCGTAAGCCGGGCCGTTGTCCTGAAATCCCTGCGGTTTCAGAACCGAGCAGCCAGATTGATCAAGACCTCTAGAGCTGACGAAGCTGCACTTTAGCTGCATATGAAAATAGTCATCCTCCAGCGGGTCGACGACGAATGGTGAAGGCCACAGCGACCGACGCGACATTGCTATGTATACCCTCCAATGGTGGGGGCACGCGATCGTATTTTGGGTAAATCCGCCATGTAAAGGCGCCAAGATGAGGTCGAAGAATAGATATGGCGTAGCAACATTGGAGGCGAACATGTCCCAGAAATACCGTAGCCTCACATTATTGCGAAATAGGCAATATTTGGCGATGATCGTGCGCGGGACCGGACTTGAAAAATCGCAAAAGATGGGACGATGTCAACCGATGTGGTGATAATATTGAAGGGTCGCGGGTGGGGTTCGCGGGCCGTGACGTCGCAAGTTATCTGCACGTATGCCGGTTGTGTGATAGAGTCAAAAGCTTTTCTTGTCATGGACTTCATCTCGCTTGCAATGCCCGCAACTGTATGCACCCGACCCTGGCGACTCCGATAATACCATGCCAATCGTTCTGTAGTAAATGCACCAAACATAGGCATTTCATGAAGGAAAAAGTCGAGCCCAGAATAATGGTGAAGTCCGACAATCTGAAACAAGCTCAGCTGGGAAGACTTTTGCCCGGTGAAATTTGCTTCCGATGAACATGCGACAGAAAGACCAGTCTCGAATTTGTTTTGCGCCGCAACGGTCGCAAGTCTCGTCAACTTGCTCTGGGGTATGGGGTATGCGCCAGGCAACTTCCAAATGCATTCGCCGAATTTCTTCTGGTCAGATTCTACTTCTCGAATCATCGAAATGTCCCCAGGACTTTGGATGGTGTAAAGGTGGAATGTCCATCAGACACCCATGATGAATGCTATCGCCGGAAACTGGTTGGTCGTTGAAGTAGAACTGCACTAACAGTGCCGCAAATACACGGCTTCCTGAAGTGTTCTTTCTCTGTTGTTCGCACTGGTGCAAATTCCGCTTTTCGTGATTCTTGATAGACCTCCTACTGCCTTCCCTCTTCTCGTTTAGGGGGAAGCGTGCCCTCTTGATTATGAATGGGAGACTGTCGAGAGGAGGTCGAATGGGGTTGTCCGGTGTTGTGGTGTGAAGTTGGAGATGGTAGCCCCGGGCGTTGATGATGATGATGGTGATGCTGTTGACGTTGCTGCCAATCCTCATGCCGTTCATAGCGATGCGACTCATTTGGTGGATGATGTTGCCCATGATGCTGGCTGTCAGCATCGTGAGACCCTCGGTGATGTTTCTGCTCCGGCGCACTTGTGTAGGATCCACTGCGGTCCGCATACTCCTGGCCGTATCCCCCGCCAGGCTTGTTCAGAGCACCCCTGAGGTTGTCGCCACGTGTAGATGCGTCAGAATGGCCTCGGGCGTGGCCTCTTTGGGGTGTCGAGGTGGAGGACGACGACATCTGCGAGTATGAGGGCGAAGTATGTGTTTGAGGTGCCGATGTTGGAGCTGGTGGCGCTTGGTGGCCGCCTTCCGCCTTCCGCTTTTTGGGGGAGCTGGTGTAAAGGGTGTCAGACGCATCCGTAGCCGCACGTGCACGGGGCTGGAACGAGGCTGAGGCTTTGTATTTACCTGAAGGCGTTGCAGGCGCATTGCCGCTTGAGGATTTTTCTTGCTGAGAGGAAGGGGGCACCCAGTGGTAGAAGTAGAGGGACGACTCTTCTTGCTGCGGCTGAGACGATTGACTTTGCTGTGCAGATGATGGTGCCGTTGGCGGTGGCTGTATTGACATCTCGTTTGTCGTGAGTCTAGGTAATTGTGACGAAGGGGGCGGCGGCGGAGCGGACATGGGAGCAACACCATGGCCCGGGGCATGTCCACTTCTCGTTCCAGGGGAACCAGGGCCGCCTGGATAGGCCGCCGAGAAGACTCCCTGGTGAGGTTGGCCTTGGAGCGGTTGCCCAGGAAGCACTGAGCTCGAAGGCCGACCCGCAGTCTGGTGCAATGCAGGCCCGAGGGCGTACGTCCCAGACTCGATAGGTCTCCGCGATGTGGGGGACTGTGCTCTGGGCAGACCATGCTGTTGCCCTTGTTGCTGTTGCGCCTCGTACTGCTGCGCCTGCTGTTGCTGGCTAACCTGTAGCTGTGCCGCATACTGTTGAATGAGGTCCATGGTCCAGTTCGACACATTCCCTCCTCCAATGCCTGCAAATATCAGAGGGACAAGATGGGGTGGAACGCCGCCTTGCAATGACTCCTGAAGCATGGATCGTTCGATTTTCCGTTGTTCGAGCTTCAGCTCTCCTTGCTTCGTCTTTTCCTCTTCCTGCTTCCGTTTATCTTCCTCGGCTTTGGCGACGAACCAATCCTTCGTATTGGCCTCGACATTTTGAGAGCTTTGCCAGTGGGGTGTTGCTGGTGGGGGAGGTCCCAACGGACCCAACTGATGTGTTGAGGCTGATTGAGGAGGAGCAGGAAGTGATGTCAAGGGGTGTGGAAGCCCTCGAAGAGGTGCGGCCATGGTGGTAGAAGCCCCCGCCGGCACTGAAGAGTAAGGTCCGCCTTTGAGTTGGGGGGAATATCGAGCGGACGAAGTAGAAGAGAAGGTCGGAGAGTAGTCATGAGTCTTACTTTCGAATTCAGACTTCGCTGTCTTGGAGAGTGTAAGCAACATGGAGGGTCGCCGGAGGAGGGGTGAATGTCGAAGGACAATTGAGTGCAGGCGACATCAGTGAATGTGAGAAGGGACCTCGGGAACTTTCCAGGACCCAAACGGGACGAAGGACGTACATAAGTAATATGGAGGAGCTATCTTGAGCAACGTCCACCTATGGGCCCAGTTCGCCTCCAACCGGGACAGGAATGCCCTGGCAGGCACGGAGGCCCACTATGATTCGCGGGTAAAGGCGAGGTAATGAGAGACCGTTACAGGGACGGTGACGATCTTGGCTGGGAGAGCTGGGTTTGATGGCCCACGCGGGCAATCCAGGCTGTGGGCGATCGAGTGCCGGTTTGGGAGGGATGGCGAATGTTGAGGGTCTGGAGGGGGACAGGAGCGGAGAAAGTTTTGTACTCTGGACTAGAAGGGAAGCTGCCAGTCGGCTAGTCTTCCGCAAGGATGACTGCAGTTGCCAGTTGGGCCACCGACTTCTCAAAGCAAAGAAGCGGCAAACCGCAACGCAAGACCAGCCGGTGTGGCGTACATAATAAAAGGCGAAGGCGGGCGGTAGTGAGCAGAGATTGCAAGGATGTGCATGAGAAGCAAAGAGGCCCACTGGTTCGTAAACTGCCTCGACTAGTCCTGCCTCGTGTATGATAGAGGCGGGTGCCGCTTTGTACTCTGGCTCTAGCCTGACGTCTCTATTCCCCGTCTGGGTTCGGTGCCAGCGCCACTGCTTGTGACGCCAGCCCCGGCCAAGCAGAGAGCCCACATCAGAGGTTGAAGCACGGAAACTAGATGGTAAGTTTTGCGAGCCAAGCTTCCAGTGACCGCTGAGGTCGCCTGATGTCTCCTTCTGGTTGTGTCGTATTTGTGTGTGCAGGTTGGGGAAAAAAGTTTGATGCTGCCCACCGTTACTCCATCATAGCAGTTGCACTGCTACGCCATCGATCTTTCCATTCGATGAATTAAAGAAAGGGGACGGCACCCCGTGCAAGTGCTGGTGGCAGAACAACGGGGCCGCATAATAATAGTAGCAAGTTTGCATTCCTTCCTCAAAGCTCGAATCTCCCAGGGCAACATCGTGTAGCTGCATGCTGAGAGCATCCAGCACAGAACTTTGTTGTTCCCGCAGCTGTTCACGGCGCTTGTTGCCAGACGGTGGCTAGTGGCTCGTGGAATTATGTAAAGGACCAGCACCGTGGCCGAGGACCAGGAGGCAGGGTCAAACGTCCTTCGGGAGCAAGCGAGCGCAATTCTCTGGAAGATTAACGCCCTGCCGCACGGACGGCGGCCCTGCTCCTTCGAGATTGTCCAGGTTGCTCGAGGCTGCGTGAAAGGAAATGAAGGGTGGTTCCAGCTGTCGGACCTTTGGTGCCTCGTTCCCAAAAACAGCTGAGCGAAATGAACGCTACACACTGGCGGAGCCGCCGTGTATCAACACGAAACTGGGGAGCGGACAGAGATCCATCGCTGCAAGACCCACCACGTTCAACAGCCTGTGAATTTGCAACTTGTGACGACGCTGGTTCCTAAACGGGCACCCCTCCAGATGCCGTCACTGGCTCTCTGGGACTGGTGGACTAGGATAACATGGGAAAGCTGGCCAACGGCGGCACGTCTCGCCGTCGTCCACACACGCACGGCGGTGGCATGCAAACACCTTGTCACAACCCGTCAGCCCTGAACACCACAAGCTGGGGGACGGTGGACCAGGGGATGATGGATCAACAGGACGGGGGCGTGCGCTCCACGAATCGATAAGCAGCAGTGAGCACCACTTTTTGAGAAATACACGCGGCCGTTGCTCGTGGCAAGGGCCTCCATTTGGCGCCTCCTTTTGCGTGACTTGTTGGACAGACGCCAACAAAGGATAGTTGTACCAGAGTGGGCACACGTGTGTGGTCACCGTGGTCGCCGTGGTCGATGGTGTTTGCACGGTACAGCTGGCCGCTGTTCACCAACTTCACTTTAACCCGTTACCCAAGCCAAGTGAGGGGCTGCTCGCCGGACTCGGGTTCCAAGGTTGCGCAATCACCGAGCACCCGGCTCTGAGATGTGTCGAGATGGACCTTGCCTATTCCGCTCCCACAGGCATCTATCTGAAACGCGTGGCGTGGCGCCCGCCGCCCCCAGATCAGTCCCAGAGTGGATCGCTGGGAGCTCCGACGTGCATCTAGACGCCAGGCCCAGTAGTAGTGGTCGGTGTTGCTCCCCCACCACTTCCACTGGGGTCAGAGATGAGCTTCATACCCCGCCGACGTCTCAACTTCTTGTTTGCCTGGGAAAGGTGAGGGTGTTCGTGTATGACTAGACGCTCGTCTGAAATCGGAGGCACTGGGTTGGGACATCGCTTCGTCAATACGGAGATTTCCCTTCGGGTTTCTGGATCATGATGTGAAGCTGACGGTCCAAGATCCAGCTCCGGGCTATAGACCAGTCTAAACAAAATTGCATCCACACCAGCAAGCCAATTTCGACGACAAGTTCCGGTCGCTGGGGTGCCAGGTTTCCTCATTTGGATCCGCCTCTTCACTACTGTGCGACTTGCATCGGCATCCAAGCGTGGAGAAATTAACATCTCTGGCGGATTGGGTATGGTCACCCCGCGAACCGCGTCTCCATGTCCTTGAAACTCCGTCGAGATGATGTTGGGCGTCAAATTGCATCGAGCCCTCGTGGATGATGTTGTTCGTTTTTCCCAATCAACATCGTCACACCTCCGAGAAGAGCAAAAAAGCCGACGCCAGATCAAGGCAGAGGATTGGAAAAGCAATCTTCCGGGCGGTATCATACATAGTAAGTTGAACGCTTGCGGCTGGACGAGGCTGCCTGCCGTTTTCAATATTCCATGTGTCCGGTCCGGGTGTTCAGAACAGTCGAAATGCGTCAAACGTGCCATCAGAAACAGATGTGGAAATGACCGCGCGTAGGTAGGACACGACCTGGATAGCATTATTTCGGTAGCCGTGCTTATGCGTTCAGTCGTTCTGCACACATATGGTGGCTTCCTGCATCCCAGACGTCACCGCACGAAGAACCAGGACAGCCTCTCCATCGGCAACCCGACTCAAAAGGCCGAGTGATCCGAGGGATTCGCCGATCCACACGGAGAAAGGTACGAGACCGGCGACGGTAGGCTTCCAGACTCAACACCATGGCTTTGCCCACTTCCCCGTCCCGCCCCAACTGGAAATCCCATCAGACAGGACCGTCGAACGCGCCACAGGTAACACCAGCCACAACCCTGCACAGCCACACCGGCTCCACCTCCTCTTTTGCTTTCCAACTCACCGCGGGGACTTTGTGATAGACAGAGACCGGTAATTCTCCCCGCTTTCGCCTCCACCGTTTGCTAGCTTTTCGGCTCGACATGTTCGAGAAGCCGGTGATCGCCAGACCGCAGCGCTGATCTGTCATCTGTGGTGTGATGGCAACGTCAGGGTCCGCAAGGTGAGGCGAGGAGGGATCTGCAACCGCGACCGTTGGGTTGCTCTGAAGCCATACTGCTGGGGAAGCTCGGGAAGATCTGTATTACAAGTTCCAACGAAGAGTGGTGTATAGTTGGGGAGAGGAAAGAAGGTGGGAGGGTGGAGGAGAAAGGAGAGATGAGGAGAGAAGACCGGATCAAAAAAGTCCGTTCTGTTGGTAGACTCCAGCTTAAAAGGAAGGAGCAACCATAGTCGCGCCTTCCCTTTTCACAGTACCTATGGTACCTACCTAGGTAGGCAAGTACCTGAGAGCCCCACGTGATCCTCATACAAATACCCCTTTCGGGACGTTTTATACATAGAGGCATCTCAGATGGCGCAGCACGAATGGCAATCTGTACCTACTGTTAGGTGAAAATCCCATGTAACGCTCCACTACCCTGCGCCATGCGCGTATAAACCTGTAGCGCTGCCCGGTCATTTGGAACTGAATAGAAGCGGACCGAGGCATGCATCTCTGGATGCAACATGGCGGACACCAGACAACATGTTGTCATTGCTCTGTCCTGGTAGGTGGAAGAGCTCAAAGCGACCGAGTCATTGTGTGATTACAGATTACGAATTATGAGTAGCTAGTCTAACACGCGAGTGGGTCATCCATCTAGGAAAACGCTAGCAAGCTACAGTGAAATGATGGTGATGCCGCCCTCCGGACCACCATCGGGGTATACGTAGGAAAAAGCCCTCACCGAGGGCACAAAGGAACAAAAGTTGTGTGGTATCTTCAGTCATCCCGCCCAAAACCCAGCCCGTAAGAGAAAAGGATCACCAGAACCGACCAATCGTAACACTCGCGTACGAAGTCGTAAAGGGGTGAGTAGAAACCCCAATAACCGGCCGTCCATCGTAACAATCGCCATGCGAAGCGGGAAAACAAAATATCGATGCATGTCCATCGGAAACCGCATGTCGTGAGGGACTCCGTCCGGGCGGCAACGTCCACTAAGGGAGAGGGACGAGCAGAGCCACGTTGCTTGCACGCGACCCAGATCAAGCCAGCTGACCCAGGAGATCGACAGCAACGCGTGGTCGACGTCTTCGAGAAACGCCTAGAAGGTCTGCTCCCGAATGTCTTTGGCCGTTGGCCGCAGGTGTGGCTGCGGCTACGATTGCATCGCTCCGCGGCGCGTCTCGCCTCACGAATCGGAGCGCCCGATAGAGAAGCTCTCCATTCATGTCGCCTTTCCTCGCTTCTTCCGCATCTTGTACTCCGCTTTCGCCACCTTCATCAAGAGGTCCTCGTCCTTGATTGGAATCCAGGATGTCAGCACCTTCATCGCGTTTTCGAAATCGGAATCCAGGAGGATTTCCTTCGTTGCATCAATCAAAGCGGCCGATGTCGCATGTAGCACGTCCAGATCACCACTGAATGTGGAGGGAGACGTCGCATTAGATGCATCGCCTAGCAGCATGAACACGTCCCATACCCGAAGTTGGGCGGGAAACGGTAGCGAATAGTTGAATAGTGTGAGATACCATCTCGTGCCATAGGCAGTGGATGAGACCTCGAGCTCGTCCTGCGTAGGTTCAGTCAGTCTAGCACGACAGCAGATGCCCGTGAGCGGCTTACCAATTTCTTTGCTACCTCTCTTCCGCGCATCCACTTCTTTTCGAATTCGTCCAAGGCCTCCATGAGCCCTGTGAAGCCTTTCTCATACAGTTTTTCCAAGCCCCGGTGCATCCACAACCGGACAAGCATAACGAATGCCTTGTCCTCCTCGTAATAGCAGAGAAGCGTGGCAGCGAGGGGCGCCATTCCTTGTACGTAGCCGGTCTCAGGCAGATAGAGGGACATGGCGTGAAGTACCCGGAAAAGTAGCCGTTGGCTGGCAATTGTCAGTGGTGGTAAGAAAATCAAGCTCATGCAGTACTCACCCGCCCCGATATCTCCTGCGGAACATGATATGCCTGTTGATAGTTCTGGGCACATCCATATCGATCTGAACGTCATCTGCGGAGCTCTCTTCTTGAAGTTCATAGAAGGATTCAACCAGCTCTTCGTCCGTGGGGCTGTCCTTGACTGCCTTTGCGCTTGCAGCCAAGAAGGAGTACCACGCAGTTGCCCGCCAGCGATCCGGTATGCCTTTCCAGGTGCGAGAGGTGACTTTAGAGTCCCGGACATCGAACTCGAACAACATGCCTCCACCTTTTGTTCCACCCTTGACCACTTTCGCCATCTTCCTCCACTTTTCTTCCCTTTCCATCTCCTTCTCCTTCAGCGCCTGAGCTGCCTTCCCATCTTCTGCCTGCTCGGCCAGCTCGGCCAGTCCCGGGGGCAGCTTTAGCATGTCGCTAGCTTCATCAAGGAGACGACGGTCCCTATTGTGCGGAAGGCGATTGGTAGCTTGCCGGAAAGGTTTCTGTGGGGTACGTCGAGTATGTGCAGTACGATTAGAGAACAGAGAGCCTTGGACCTGGGACGATCTTTGCGATTGCCGTCGCGCATGCCCCTTAGGATTCGCCGACCGCCCTGATCGCGCCCTGGATGCGCTGCGCCCAATCCCCCCTCTCCTCCTTGGTTCTTCAGAAGCAAGCTTCAACAATGTCGTGACTCTCTGTATACCAGGCTCGTTTGGGCCGTCATCCGGCCCGTCCTTCGCGGATCCGCCGGATGTTGTCTTCTTGGGCAGAATGAAGCCATACCGGTCGACCTCGCCACCCTCAATATCAGTCCAATCTTCCACCCCTCCGGCTACTTCGGCTGGTTCTCTCACAATCATGCTATCCCGTTTATTCTCTGCCGCAATCACACTCTCCCGTTTTGAGCTGCGTAAAGAGCTGCCGTCTCCCACGGTCACAGACAGAGCGGATGTATTCGCAGGGGTTCCGGACACGCTGCTGTCGGCAAAGCCGTTCTGCAAAGTCTCACCCTCCTCTTCCAGATCGTCCCAGTTGGCTGCACTCTCATTCCCGTGCTTGTACATGGCCCGGACTTTGCGCGACAGCATCGCCTCGTCGGTAGACAGTATACGGTTGCTGACCGCCCTCCTCCGCATGGAGTTCCCTGAAAGCGAACGCGCGGTGCGGCGGGGAGTGACTGGTGCCGAGAGCTGTTGGGGCGTCTCCTGCGCCTTGTTTTCCTCAAATTTGTCCTCCTTGTCGTCCGATTGTGCTTGAGCTGGTGGGTCGGACTCCGAGGATGCTTCCGCGACATGACTGAGCTGATTGAAGCTCATCTTGTTTGCCCGCTTGCCCCCTAACAACATGCTCCCCCTCTTTGAAAAAGAAACCTGGGTTGGTGAAGTCAGATCGTCGAAGCCCCCGGTGGGGATGACAGTGTCTATGGTTTGAAAATTGAGTTCGCGCTCGGAAGGGGGATCGATCTGGTGCAGCTCGAGCTGCGACGTGCGGCTGCTCGAGGACGGCGGCGGTGTTGGCTCATGCTGGACGGTGATAGCGGGCAAACTCGGTGCCTTGCGCAGACTGGAAGACGATGACGGCAGAGGCACGTGAATGGATTCGGCGCCGTCGCAGTTGGTGGTGGGAGTGGAGGTCGCCAAGGCGGAGTCGCGTCGGGCATCGTCCGTCGCGTTGTTCGTAAGTGTTCTTTTGCTGAAGGGAGATGCCGAAGTCTTTGGGCCTGGGGAGGTCTTTGGACGCCGAACACTGCTCAACCAGCCCCGCTGTTTGCTTGAGGCAAGGGGAGTGGTCTCCTGGCTGGCGTGAATGTCGAGGTTGCCGTGGGCGTCGGGGTTTGCGCCAGGCGCCGCCTCATCGCTCATGGTTTCCCAATTCCTTTCCTAGCTGGCATCCAAATCGGAACAAGGTTCGGGGCGGAGATGAAGGGTCGCGGCTCGTGGGAAATGAAGGATCGTGAGGTCCCCGTGTGCCGCAAGATTTGGGGAGTCCTCGAACGGGAGGCGCGCAGGATGGAGGCGTGCGGCTGCAGGGGAGGATATTCGAGGTTGAGTGAGGGACGGATCTCGCGGCGGCGTACTTGAAGATAGCGGAATCGTGGACGGCAGACGCCTTCCTGCTGTCGAACTCGAATTTGGGCCTTGGGGCATTCAGGGGCATGCTGAATCCCTCGCCGTGCACCCCCAAACGTTCTGTCCCATGTTCGGAAATGAGGACATGGCGGCCCCTCCCCTGATTGGCCCCTGCCCCTATCCTTGCACCACTTCACACCTCGTCAACTTTTTCTCCCTCGCTTTCTCTCACTCTTCCAGCTCACAAAAGATATTTTCAATATCAGCCGTATCGTGCTCAAGATCTCAGCTGGCGTCTCTGCCCCGTAATTCCCATGGTCGGTTTCTCTTTTGATTGTTGAAGCCTTTCCACGCCTTTGGTCTTGACTCTTCACTCTCAGTTGCGCTGTGCCGGCTCCACGCATATCACATATCCAATATATCTCCTTTCCTAAAACGATCCAGCCCCGAGGCTCAGAGCATACAAAGACTGTGGAAACTTTCTCTACTACTCGATTTGTCACTTTTCAACTGCGTGCACGAGGGGACTTCATGCAGAACACGCGTCATGGCAACTCCTTTTCGAGATAGTACCAATAATGCGCAAAATCCGTCTGGAAGACGTTGTCAGACCATTGCTGCATATGCCGCGTTCCCGAAAACCTTCTCAATTCACTGACTTGGCGGGCTTCCGTCACCTCCTCATCGACCTGTCATACATATCTCTGGATCGGAAATGGTGTCCAAGATTGGTGTAGATGATCACCTAGAAGTTCAGGCCTTTCCTTCTCATATGCAGGGGATGTGGCACCGCGCATATCAATAACTACTTGTAGAACAGAACCATCACGTTTACCGACAGACGACACTACCTTGACTTCGGTACGCAAGACGGCGGGCTCATGTGTAGCCCGACTGTAGATTTTCTTCTCTATGAGCAATGCGTTCGGGCGTAGGGGTAAGAATTCAGCTTTCCTCCACTACGCATTCTTTTCGTCAAAGTGGCTATATTTCCTATTGTACATCTATTTCTCATATCCCTACCGCTAGAAAAGACGTCCGTCATATCGTGGATCTCATACCGCGCAAAACATTATATCATACCAGATCAAAAAACCTCGCTCATAGGGATTTTCTATACTCAACTGCTTCCCACATTCCCACTCCTTCCACCCACCATCTCACTCCGCTGCCCTTCCTCCCCCTGACTATCCCCCTCCCGCGCCTCCGAACTCCCCCCAATCGAACTCCTCTCACTCGTACTCGTACTCGTGCTCGCACTCCCTCCCTCCTTCTCCACAGGATTAACATAATACACCGCCCTACAAATCGGACAGCTATACTTCCTCATCAAGAACCAGCCCAACAAGCACTCCTCGTGGAACTCATGCCGACACGTCCGCAACCGCAGAATCTGGCTCGGCTCGCTCATCGTCGCTGTCCTCGCCGGCGCAGAGAAAGACAGGGTCTCCGTGACACGCCGAGTCAGCGTGCGGGAGGGTGGTGAAAGGGGACAGAGCGCGGATAGACATATTGCGCTATGGGAAGCTCGTCAGCCCTGCTCCCATTGAAGAGCCTCATGCGGATTGGATGCATGGAACGGACTTACCACTCTTTGTCTAGCACAGAGGCAGACTCGGGATCGCCGTCCTTGCCCTTACCATCGACTTGGTCTCCCCCGTCCCTCAACGCCTTCAATTTCTCCACGCTGAGTATTTCGGCAACCCCCTCCAGCGTCCGCCGCGCCTCGTCGCGGTCTTGCGGCACCACACGCGGGACGACTTTAGGCGGCGGTGGAGTGCGGCGCGCGCGTCTACGGTTTCGTATGTGTACCCATACTCTGAAGCGGACGTCAGTTCTGTTCTATCGTTTGAATATTGCTCTCCAGCTCCCACGGATCCGGACACACTGACATGGAACGCCCCGAAGAACGGAAAGAAGATGAAACAAAGAACCTACACAGGTACAACCAGCCCAACTGTAAAGATGGTGACAATCACCCCCACTACCGCCGGCGAGAAGTTCACTTGCTGGTTACTGTTCGCTATGGGCTGGAGGTCCTCGCGCGCCAGAAGCCGGACATGAGCGTCCATATTGGGCAGGCTGGGTGCTGGAAGGACTGGCATCGAAATGTCGTATAGCTGTGTACGCTTAACAAGGCCTTGATTTCCTGGTCCTGAAAGAGTTGTAGGTGAAGATCAAGATGCCCGGGTGTTGCAAGAGTCGATTTCCAATCTGTTATCTTCTTTCGATTGGTGAAGCTTATGATACGTCCGTAAGATGGCTGCTGCAGTATATCCGTCGCTTTGTCAGTGGACAATAGGACGCGTGGTGCAGGCTGTAGATATCGCAACAGCAATGTGATAAACTCGTATTATAATCGTTAAGATATGTTCATTTATGTACTTCAAAAAGCAAATCCCCAATTCCAAATCCCCCCTCAAACTCCTCCCGCAACCACTCTTTATCCCCTCTCACCCATCCACGCCATCCACGCCGTCCCCTTACATCGTCCACGTCAAGACCTGACCTAAGCTCACCCACAGCCCCCCTTAGCGGCACAGCCATCCCTAACAGCTAGCGGCCCAGTCATCTGCGCGGAATCCTATTCACCGGTGTTCGGATGGCTGTCTGCCGTTTCGTCTGGGCGGCGTGGGCGGTCTGATGAGACAAGACGACGCGCCGCAAAAGGAGAGAAGCGCGAGTGAGCGCTGAGGAGAGGGGGTGGACTTGGCGGATCGTGAATGGAGGAACAAGTGATGCACAGCCTCACGGATTACGGATAGGTTCTAGAACAGGTACTGTGGATGGGTCATGGGAGGTATTGGAGAGACGCAGGGTGAGCTTAGCTTACTGCGTTATCGATGTATTTGAATTCGCGTGGACCGCTCAGGGTACGTACATGTTTTGCGGCGTAAGGCCAGGTATTCGGCCGTAAGTGCGTGGCTCTCTGGTATCCGGTCGGATGATGTTTACCGGTAGGACTGCGCCTCCTTCACTTCCTTCCATCTTCTCGCCGTATTTGAAATCCGTTCATAAGGCAGAGTCCACTTCCTCTCCCGCAAAATCACCCATCTACCCCAGTTTTTGCACATGACAGGTTCACCACGCCAAGATACCCGCCCAGCCTTGGCAGCAGGCGGAGCGGAGAGGAACCAAGAATGAGCAAGGGTCTGACGATCGCCACGATACCGCCACCCGAATCAGCCGATGATGATCTCGTCACCACCGTCATTGAAGAGGTGACGACGATAGGTGTGCCTTGAGCGGACCATATAATAGGCCCAGGCACATGAAGTATATTGCCTTGCATGTGGACTTGCAGGTTTATTGGTGAAGTTACGCGAGAAAAGTGTGATACGTTGAGAGGCGCATACAGGCAGGGGTGAGGGTATGTAGGATTGACGGCAAGGACACTCAAAAGGTTTGAAAACATCAAGCTATATTGGATATACCGCGTGCTTCACCGAGGTCCACACTGAAACATATCGGTGCCCGAAAATCAAACTGCAGCAGCCTAGTGAAAGCGGTCCTGAACAATCCCACTTCGACTCGGCGCTTTCCTTTCATTCAACCTTTCAACCACTCGGAAGGGTATAATGCCATTACATCCTCATGCAGTTCAAACCCAAACGAAAACAATCGTCTGCTAGCAGCTCCCCTGCTCCACGCCTTATTGCTTCTCCTCATCGATCGAGACACCTTGGGACAAATACCTCTCAAACACCCTAGTCTCAAGATCGATGCTTCCCCTGCGGACACCCGCCTTCGTGTCCCCCCTGCGGAAGTAGACGCGCTTGGCCCACTTCCAAGACTCGACACCCAGGAAGAACAAGAACGTGGCGACGAAAACGATGCCCCATTCCCAGCTGATCCCCTTGTGCTTGAAGACCTTGTCGTTGATGACGGGAATGTAGAGGACGGGGAAAATAGTGATGAAGCCGGCGATGATGGCGAAGAAGAGGAACTTGTTCCGCCAGACATCGTGGAACCACTGGGTGAAGTACTTCTTGGAGCCCGGTTGCATGCGGAAGAAGGAGCGGCGCATGTCCACCATCTGCCACGCCAGGAAAAGGGAGAACCAAGTGAGGCAGGCGAAACAAGTCGCCCGTGCGCGGAACACAGTGTCGCAGCGGGACGAGTAAGAGTCGTTGCAGTTCTCGCCGAGATCGCCGTTGCCCCAGGCGTAAAGAACCAGGCAGAATGATGCGAGACAGAGGGCCGAAATCCACAAGCCGTAAACTACCATGTCGAGCATGACCTCGAGGGTGAAGACGCCACGCTTGAGATCCTGAGGGGGACGCCTGAGGACATCGGGCGCGGCCACCTCGAAACCCAGACCCATATCTGGAAGACCAGAAGTAATCATAATGATCCACATAACTTCAACGGGAGAGAGAGGGAATACAGACAAGTCGCTCTGATCCTTGAAAGCAAGGCCAACGAGCAGAGTGACGGCCTGGGCGACGTTCTGCGCGAGCAAATGTAGGATGAACTTCTGGATGTTGTCGAACATACGGCGCCCCTCTTCAATCGCGTTGAGAATCGAGGCAAAGTTGTCGTCGGAGAGGACAATATCCGATGCATCCTTGGCGACGTCGGAACCAGTACCCATACCAATACCAACGTCAGAACGCTTGAGAGAGGGGGAATCGTTCACACCATCACCGGTCTGGCAGCTTGTTAGCTCATGATCTTGAATTGGGGTGCGCGGGGAGAGGGGTGCCATTGTGGGTGAAGGGCGGTGAAGGAGTCGTAGTTTAGGAATGCGGATTGGGTGAAGCCTCTTGGAGGAGTACTGATTGGGAAGAGATGGGATGGAATGTCGCGGTTCTGAAGCCTCAGTCGGGAAGACCGAATGTGCTTACCATTGCTGCGAATGCCTTCCTGCGATGCAGGGCTTCAATCATTCGTACTTTCGTGTTCGGAGCACAACGAGCGATGACAAGGGGAAGGAGGGGAAGCTGGTCAATTTCGTCGTTCGAAAGCGCGTCGAACTGGCTTGCTGTCATGACCATCGCATCACTGACATCCTTTGCGAGCGTATGCATATTGGAAGGCAAAATTCCGACCTCGGCAGCGATGGCTCGCGCTGTTCCAGGATGATCTCCAGTAAGCATGTGCACCGTGATCCCAGCCCTCTGGCAAGAGCGGACCGAGCGAGCGGATTCGGGGCGGGGCGGGTCGTAGAGACCGACGAGACCACAGAAGGTCAGGTTGTCTTCTACACCAGCGCGGGTAATCTCATGCTTTTTGGCGACCTCGCCTTCGTAGTCCTTGCTCGCGAGCGCTAGAACACGCAGACCTTGACCGGCCAATGCTTCCATGTTTACGAGGATATCCTCGCGGATCTCGTCCGTCAACTCAGCGGCTGGTTCGCCTTCCTTGGGAAAATAACGAGGGCACGAGTAGATGACACGTTCCACAGCTCCCTTAGTGAAGACATATTTCTTTCCGGTTTCCTTGTGCTCATAAATGACGGACATCTTCTTCACGTCGGAATCGAAGGGGAACTCAGCCAGTTGCTCCCACTGTGGCTTCTCACCTTGAGTAACGCTGAGACGGTTCCACTGGAAGCGAGAGGCAAAAACCTGTATAGCAATTTCGGTAGGGTCCCCGCGAGCGGTCCAGGCGCCGTCCTCCATCTTGTGAACATGGGCCAAGTTCGCAAGGGATGCAATCTTCAGGAACTCAAGCAGATAGTCATTGTCCGTCAGTAGTTCCTCGTAGCGGTTGGCCGACTCGATCCTTTCGAAATCCACCTCTTTTGGTGGCTTAGCGGTGAAGGTAAGATCACCAACGGTGGGATTCACGGGCTCGTTGGTGTTTCCAACGCCATAAGTGCCCTTTGCGGGGATCCATACCCTCTTGACGACCATCTTACCCTGAGTAAGCGTGCCAGTTTTATCCGAGCAAATATCTGCCAAGTATTAGCAACATCCTTGAAAACGTTATGGGTACGTACCAGTAACGCCGCCGAGAGCCTCCAAAGACTTGAGGTTGCGAACAATGACGTGTCTCTCCACCATTCGCTTTGTCCCGGCCGCCATGGTAATTGTCAAGACGACAATAAGAGAAGCAGGAACCATACTGAGACCCGTAGCCACAGCGTAGATGACGACTTCCTGATTGTTCGAGAATTTGTTGGCAGCCATGACAATGATGGCGCAGACAACCGCGATGCCGAAAAGGAGCAGTGCCAGGCGAGAAAGCTTCTTTTGGAGGGGTGTGCCAACATTGACGCCCAGGAAGTGCCCAATGGCATCACCCGCAGTCAAACCCCAGGCCTGAGCATATCGATGAAGCCCAGCTTTGCCCTCTTCATCACGCTTCACTTCTCTCCTCTTCTTGTCCGGGTTGCGCAAAGACGACGCGATGAACCCAATTTCCGTGTACATGCCGGTCGCATAGACAACACCTCTGGCGCGGCCTTTGGTGACAGTAGAGGAACTATAAGCAACATTGAGGCGATCGCCAGGGCCAGTGGGGACCGGAAACGTAGCGTTGGCATCCTTCAGTACTGGGAGAGACTCGCCAGTGAGGAGAGCCTCGTCAGTCTCGAAGTTGACAGCTTCGATGAGACTGTCATAAGGTTAGATTTGGTCGTAACAGTATAGCGCAGAGAAAAGGGAACTGACCGAACGTCACCGGGGATAGTGTCACCAGTCTTCATTTCCACCATGTCGCCAGGGACAATTTCAGCGGTGGGAACAGTGATGATCTTTCCGTCGCGGACGGCACTGGCTGTAGGCGAACTGAGTGATCTCAGCGAGTCCATGGTCTTCTCGGCCTGGAACTCTTGCCAGAAACCGACGACGATATTCAGAATGATGATGGCAGCAACGACACCACCTTCAATCCAGGACTTGATGCCAAAACTGACTGCCATTCCAAGAATCAGGACCTGTTGCCATTGTTAGCAGAGAATTGCGAAGCTTTGGAGCCGACTGTGGTAACTTAACTAACCAATGTCATAGCATTAGCAACCTGGCGCAGGAGGATCTTGCCGGGCTGGACGCCCTTGTCTTTTCCAAGGTCATTGTTGCCAAACTCCGCATGACGGGCTTTGGCTTCAGCGGTGGTCAAACCATCTTCGCCATTACATCCGAGTTCCTTCAGAACCTCTTGATAGGTGAGGGCGTATGCTGGTTGAGAGAGGGGCTTGTTCGACTGTCCTGAGACATGCCCTTCGAGCGAGGAATCTTTCTTCTTTCCCAGAGCCATCGAGTAGTTTGGGATTTCGGGCCTAAAAGGAAAGGCCGAAGCTGGGGGAGCGTCATCCTTTTAAAACCCCACCCGTTGCGTGGGAAAGGCGGGATCATGGTAGGACGGAATGGCGACAGCCAAGATGAGACGCTTGGCGTACGGTCTCAGCGCGACCTTGGGGAAGCCCGGTGGAGGGAGGGTTGGATAGCGCCGCAGCGCGACGTCATGGTTGGCCCAGTCGAGGTGTTTGGACAGAGGTACGCGGGTGGTGCCATTGGAGGTGAATTGCAGCCCCTAGGAGGTCGTGGCACCTAACCTCCACAGTTCTTCCTTCAGTGGAGTTTTCGTGGACATTGGTGCAATTGCAGTAAGACTGAATGTTCTATTAGTTGCTCAAAATCATTGTGTCTTGTCATCCCATCCTTCTCTTCGCAATGGTGGGGTGGTTGGGCCGATGTCAAATGTGGCAAACCCCGGGCGGAGATGCTTGTCACTCTCCGCTCCTGCTAGGGCCAAGACCAGCCAAGCCATAGCCGGCGCGCTTTCGCGGTACAAGCTCCGCTTATCGTTCGCGATTCGCCATTGCCCAGCCGGTGCCCATCGGAATTCGGCACTTCCTTATAGCGGTTCGCGGGATCCTAGAGAGACTGTCAGCACGCTGTTACTATACAACTGCTTGTAATTGCCTGCTAGTAATACATTATCTAAGCAACAGTCTGCTAGCAGCTTGTTATACACAAGTTCTTGCTAGGCCCCTAGGAGCAATTACTAATAGCAAATGCTAGCATAAATTTTTGCTAGAAATTAAGTTGCCTTCTTAGATAGGCAGGCATCTACTGCGAAGCACTGTTAGTTAGTCATCCTGCAAGAATCCTGCTCGCTGCAAGACTCCTGTCAGGATTCAACAGCCATCAGCGCATCTAGCAGGCTTGGCAGGCTTGGCAGGCTTTAGTAGCTCTCCCTACGAGCAGTCCTCAACACCAAGAGAGATGCGACCTCAGATTTAGAATCTACGCGCGAAATTGCCTCCTACTTCTCTGCCTGCTTCTGCGCAGAGACGTTGCGCGCAGATCTGCAAGTCTCTACTGTAGGCCGGCGCAGCAGCACTGTCTTCCCTAGCCCGCAGGTACATACGCTGCAGCTAAGTGCGTGCTCCTTCCTCTCCTGTCTGGATGGAATCAGATCTAGATGGGCTGCCAGCAGGCTATTCACGGGGTAACAGCTGCCCTGCCTCAAACTGCCTGTTCAACGTAACTGTCTGCAACCTAGACATCTAGCGCGTAATGGGAATCTAACAAAGATTACCTATTACTTAAGTAATAGCCTCTGACAACACTACCAACAGCACATTACCGCCCCCGCCGAGCGCCGTAAGGTTTCATCATCTGGAGAAACCGGAAGCTGCGGGCGGAAACCGATGACTGAGCGGCTGCGGCCATCCTATTCGTGAACAGCGTCGGTTTGCCAACGCTGCAGTGAACGTTCTTTACCCCACCCCCGGCTTGGCGGTTCCGCCACTGCTGCAACACGTGGTCTTGGCATCGGTGATGTCTTGGCAAGACCGCAGGGTGCCCAGAATCGCAGTTTTTCCCTGCTATCAGCCTATCGTCGCACAGCTGGAGGTCACCGCGAAGAACCGCTGCATTCTTATCGTGAATGGTATTCCGAAAGTAGCTTCACGTGTCCGCCTACCCAGCCTGTCCGGAGGAGACGAATTGTGCTTGATTTTCAGGTCCATGTTGCTTCTCTGCGGTGGATCTTCTCGGCGTTTCACGTTCCGCAGGCCGCAGGCAGCTGGAGATGCTGATAATCGTTGATTAGTTGGGATGGTGACTAAGGAGGATGGGGATGGGAAGGAATGACTAAGGAAAATAGGAAAATGGATCGTCGGGAGTGGGGACGTGGGAAACGTGGGAGATATAAAGTTCCGAGTGACATCTCCGCAGGAGACACATACCAGCCACATTTCCGGTCTCAAAAATGTCACAGTTCGGCTAACTTGATACCAGAAAATTGATCCTAGACCACATTTACTGCGGCTCGGCGCAACCCACATCCATATGTGGACTCCAACTTGTTCCATGAGGAGGACGCGAGATTGAAAGCCAACACCAGGGCCGTATTTTTCTGCTGTTTCAAGGTATCGAAGGCCCTCCATCTCTTCACCTAGATCATCGCTCAAAATCTCCAATCGTCCTCACACGACACAGACCTTGATAGGATCCCCATCTTACGTTGAGACACATACCATTGGAGCCTGCACTCGAGTATTGGAAAAGAGGCCTGAGCTTCCCAAAGGTCGCCGTCAAGTCTTTCACTTGTTGCAACTTCATTCTTTCCTTCCTCATCCTTAGCAGATTCAAAGAGTATTCCGTAGAATTATTTCAGTCGCACTTACAAATTTGGAGGAAACTTTTTGCGCTATCCATTCTCCATTCTCATTATCTCTACATGTCTCTTCCCTGAATCCAACTTTCAAGTTTCTCTTACCTTCCTCGCAACACACAGATCGCTGGCCGAAACTCATCCACAGCCTGCCGAAGATCCTTCCCTTGCTGCCACCAGTACCATATTCACAAAGTATCACTTGGAGCTATTCCGTAGTCAAAAAGGCAACCTTCTAGCCAGTTCCATCTATGAATTCTCACCTTTCCATGTTGTGTCATTCTCATTCCGCTTTCTTCGTCCACGCTATCATCTTCTCTCACCATTTCCCGCCTCGCTAGTTATCCTACGGCAGTTCATCCACTGTATACCACAGACTCGACGCTTGAATCACGATTCACGTCATCGTCCACAATCAATGACGACACACCATTTTACCGAAAGGCCAAACGGCCAACGCGTTATCACACAAGGCTCACTCAACAGGGCAAGGAATATCACATCCGAAAGCAGAGAAAAACTTTTCATTCATCGCGAGGAAGTCGATCGCGGCAGGGAAAAAAAACAAACCATTGCAAACCCAGAGAGGACCACCGCACCCGCAACCCACCCAGAGAAACACCAGCAGAAACCCAAACTCCGAACCGAAACCACCCAAAGAAAACCCAGAAGAAACCCACCACAGAATCGAAACCGCCCAGAGAAATTTTCAGAAGAGTGACCGGATTCCGCGCCGGGAAATCTTCCCCCCAGAAGAAATCCCAGCAACGTAACCCAGCACCGGCGACCAGGAAAGGTACAGCAGAGTGACCAAGTTCCGCCGAGAGAAATCCCCCCCCCCAGAGAAATCTCAACGACGTAACCCAGCACCGCCAGAGAGGATGTCGTCGGATGACATGGCCACAAAGACAAGGCCCTCTTGCACACTGAGGTACGGTGAAAGTAATGTCCACAGCAGCATTTAAGAGACATACGGAGCAGTGAATCCTCGGTCTGGAGCCCGAATAACCACCTTTTCCAAAGAGAAGGGCATCTCTCCAATATGCTTCAGCAGAAGGTTGCAGGACGACCGCTCACTACAGTACACATTCTTGTCGTTCCTCAACACTTTTTGGATGGGATATCGCCCATAAGGAGACCTCTTCTCATATTCCCCTCCATCCCAGCTCACGATTTCCATGTTCAGAGGGCCGGCCGCCCAGAAGAAGTGCAGTAGCAAAGCCGCAGGGACAAGTTACCCTTGGGACCGCCGAAATTGATGAGGAGTTGCACGCGGGCGGACCGGATGCCGGAATTTGAGAAGATTTGTCGGAGAGCGGGATGAAAAGTTTGGAAGTAATTGGAGGCGGAAGAAGGCAGTAAGGCAGCATATCGAGACGCCGAAGATCCATGAGAACGCGGATTGGGCGTGGAAGGAGAAGGAGGCAAGAACCGTCGATTTTTTTTATAGAAATCCAGTGCCCCGGCTGGTTTCAAGAGTTGTCGTCGAGGTCGAGGTTGTGGAGAGTATGTGAGAGAGAAGACCATGAGAGGGAGCGACACGCTTCAACGTCTCAGAGGGCCATGAGAGGTGAGAGGTGAGAGAGTGAGAGAGTGAGGAGAGAGAGAAGACCGTGGAAGGGAGCGAATCGCTGCAACGTCCCAGAGGGTCAGGAAGAAGTCCGTCCCAAGAGCCATCGTTCTCTCTGTGGATCCAGGTCCCCAGCTGGTCCGAGAGGTCGAGGTCAAGGTAAGGATGGGAGAGAAAGCCGTGGGAGGGAGCGACACGCTGCAACGTCCCAGAGGGCTGAGGAAAGAGAGAGAGAAAGAGGAGGAGGAGGAGGAGGAGAGAAGGAAGACCATGGGAGGGAGCAAAAGGCTACAACGTCCCAGAGGGCCATAATGCCGCCCAAGACCCGCCGTGCTTGGAACCAGAGCCCACCTGGTTTCCAGAGGCCGAACGGAATCGAGGTTGTGCATGTGAAAAAGACCGTGAGAGGGAGCATCGCTCAACGTCTCAGAGGGCCATAACCTCCCAAGAACCATCGTGCATGGAGACCAGTGCCCACCTGGTTCCAGAGGCCGAGGTCGAGGTTTTGAGGTGAGAAAAAGACCGTGAGAGGGAACAATGGTTCAACGTCTCAGAGGGTCATGCCTCCCAAGACCGCCGTGCTTAGAACACAGAGCCCACCTGGTTCCAGAGGCCGGGGTCAAGGTTTTGAGGTGTAAAGCCTCCCAAGAACCATCGTGCATGGATCCCGGTGCCCACCCGGTTTCCAGAGGCCGTGGTCAAGGTTTTGAGGTGAGATGACCATGGGAGGGAGCAATGCTCAACGTCCTAGAGGGCCATGCCTCCCAAGAACCGTCGTGCATGGATCCCGGTGCCCACCCGGTTTCCAGAGGCCGAGGTCAAGGTTTTGAGGTTAGGAGACCATGGGAGGGAGCAGTCGGCTCAACGTCCCAGAAGGCCTGAAGGAGGAGAGGAGGGGGAGGGAGCAGTCGGCTCAACGTCCCCCGGGGAGAAGTCCAGTGCCAGGTTCATCGACCATGGCCAACATGGTGGAGAAGGTGGATGGGCGGGAGGGATCCACACGACTCGGCGTCCCAGAAGAAGAAGAGGCGGCGGGGGGAGGCGCCATGGAGAAAGCCACCGGGGCATTGGCGCTGGCCGGCCTGGGAACCGCCATCCTCCTGCCTGCTGGAGCCGCCACTGGAGCCGGCCCCGGCGATGGTGCCATAGAGAAGGCCACCGGGGCATTGGCACGGGGCGGCCTTGGAACCGCGATCCTCCTGCCCGCAGGAGCCGGAGCCGGAGACGAAGCTGAACCCGCCGCCGCAGACGCCAGAACCAAAGCTCCCTGCTCAGGCTCGGAGGAGGTGAGCGTCAAGGAGACAGGGCGGTTGGCATCGGGCGGCAGAGTAGCAGCCCGCCTCTTGGAGGGCTCCGGCAGAGGAGAAGCGGCGCGCCTCTTTCCCGGATTGGGGCCCGGGACGGGGACAGAGGGCGCCGCGGAAGGGAGGGCGGCAGGGGGAGCGGCCGGAGGAGCGGCAGAGATGGAGGCGGAGGAGGAGGCGGCGGCGGCGGCAGAGGAGGGAGCACCAACGCGGGAGGCAGCACCCAAAATCGAGAACCCCTTCTCCGCGTCGCTGGCTGGGGCAGCAGACGAGGAGGGAGCCGGAGCGAGAGAGGGTCCCCGAGCACCAGCAGCGGCAGCAGCAAAATCGAAAAAGCCGCTCTTCTTGATGGCGGCCGCCACACCACTGTGACGGGAGGAGGAAGTGGGGGCGACCGCTGGAGCTGGAGCCGGAGCCGGGGGAGCCACTGGTGCTGGGGGAGGAGGGAGGCTCGAAAGGGGGGCGATGATGGGTGCGGCCGCTGCCGCTGGATAAGTCACCTCCGGCACTTGGGCCTGGATGGGAACGAGGAAGGAGGGCGCCATCGTCGAGAAGGTGACGGGCGCCGAAAAGACAAATCCAGCGGCGGCATAACCCGGGGCCGGGGCGGAGGGAGGCACGAAGGTACCGGCGAAAGTGCCACCACGGGCGATGAGGGACCTGTCCGCAGGCCAAAAGGGGAGAACTGGAAGGGGTACGGGGCCTTGAGGAACCCCATATGACGGCGTCATCATGGACGCGTAGGGCTCCTCGAAGGTTACCCACCCCACTTGTCGAAGCCAGTTCATCCGCTCGGAGATGGTGGCGAACTCCTGCTGCGGTTTTGGCCTGCGGTCGCCGTAGGTGTACACGATCTTGGGCTTCGGCGCGAGGTGGCGGCGGGGACGCGGGACGTATGGAGGAGGAGGGCGGAAGGGAGTCAAGGAGATCCTAAGCCGAGAGTCGGGTCGCTGGGCCACACGAACCCGTGGAGCGGGAGCGGGAGCGGGAGCGGGAGAGGGAGACGGAGAAGAGAAGGCCGAGGAGTTGGGCGAAGGTTCCGGAATCGAGAAGGAGGAGGGTTGTGGCGGGACCCTGGGGGAGGAGAGAGGAGAGAGAGGAGGCGCTGGCGGGGAGTAGTGTACGATCAAGTCCCCAACGCGAGTGATGAGGGGGTCGAAGGGGGCCTTGATCTCGCGGTAAATAACCCGCCAGACGCCGAGAAGGAGGTTCCGGGAGAAGGTGAGGAGGGTGGAGAGAGCCGAGGAGAGGGCGGAGGAGAGGAGGGTGGTGAGGAGGGCGAGGAGGCGCTTGCCGTTGCCGGCCTTGTCTGTGCCGTCCTCCTCCCCAGACTCGCGGTGCAGGCACTGGAGGAGGCGCTCGTACATATCCAGCCCCGCAAATGCGAGGGCCAGGACGACGTACAGCCACCTCGCCCAGTCGTCGAGCTGCAACCAGACGAGCCCGAGGAAGAGGAGCCAGATCGGCGCGACGAGAACGGGCCTGGGACACGGCCTCTCGTTCTCCGGCAGGTACCAAAGCATGGAGTGGAGGAACGGGGCCATGAGGAGGAGGAGAAGGCGGGAGAAGGCGAATTGATCCATTGTGATTAGGATCAGGAGGAAGAGAAGGAGGCAAAAGAGTGCTTGTGAGTGTAAAAAGCTGTTTGGAAGCTGGTTGGGGAGCTGTGCGGACTAGGTCAACGCAAGTTTTGTGAGGTTGAAGAGAGAAGGAAGGAGGAGGAGAGAGGAAAAATTTTATACGCGTTGTGTACGCTCAGAGTCAAACGGAATAGGAAGGCACGTGCGTTGCGTAGGCGACGAGGTCGACGCCGTTCTGGATCTGTTGAAGTGTGCTGATATCGTCTTTCACCGAAGGTGAGAGTGACCAATCACATACGTGACAACAAGACCTCTCGAAGTGCGGATTTTGGGTATGGAGGCTGGTAAGTGGAAGGAGGAACCGGTAGTCATTGAAAATCCAGTCTATATAGCTCTTTGGGATAGTTTTACTTCAGTGTATGGTGGAGGAGGTAGGCGATGTTGAGCGGAGCTGAGATGTTGACCGTCGAACTTTTGGGTGGATACCACAAGAGCAGCATGTTCCTCTAGGCTTCACGCGCGAGTACTATATGACGGAGTGGAAACTGTTATAAAAGGCGAAACGCATATACCTTATCGTCACACGTCTGCGTAGGAGAGCACATCCCGCTGGAACGTAAACCGGCCTGCAAAACCCGGGCTTCAAGCCTACGGTCGCGAACTAGGACTACGCCTTCGAAAACAATCGCAATGGTGTGCTAGAGCGGCGAGCGAACGGTTGTAGAAGCGCGGCCGCCTCTAACATGTTGCTCTGCGTCTAGTTGCGATTATCTTCTGAACAGTGGGACAAGAATGGATGTATATCGTATTAGAGTTTTCCTAATAGGTCGAACGGACAACCTCTCCTACAGCAAGGCCCGAAGAGGAGTAGCGATCGAGAAAGTTGAAGGATATTGATTTCCAGACCAATCCAGCGGATTTCCATTGTCATGTTTCTCACTAGCCTCACGAAAACAGTTTCCTTCATTGCTGGAAACTCGAGTTGAGACCCATGAAGATCTGAGAACGAAATGATGTCATTGGAACTCAGAAGCTCTGAGTACAATTCCTGCATCATCTCTACAGCCCTGCGAATACGGAAGAGAAGCCGGTAAGAGATTTGGCTCCGGTAAGATCAGCCCATTCGGAGATACATGCAGTGCTGCTCGTCGGACGCGACATCAGATCCCATCCCTCATCCAACCCTCAACACGGTCGAACCACTGTTCTATACTCTGGTCACTGAGCCTATCTTTTCTCAAAGCCTTTTCGACGCTCGCCCGCTCTCCTGGCTCCCACTGCTTGATCTCAGGGAAGATTCTCAACGCAGTTAACTGCCCTCGCGGTATTCCGCAATCACGCTCATCAGGTCAGGTCGTCCTCTGTTTAAGTGCAACAGAGCCGTCGCATCGTGTTTTTCTCTTATTACGCTTTCAAAGAATACTCCAAATCGCATTATCTGCCACACATCTATCGCTTGCCAAGGTTTCTTTTTTCGTATATGGGGTCTGTGTGGAAAACTTTCAGAACTGGGCGGTTGGAGGATATCGAAATGGCGTACGACGTAACTGAGCTTTATATGGGGATTGCGCCGACAGAAGCCTCCCAATACCCGTGGAAAGCGCCTTAGATCTTCGATGGCGTCTTCGAAGTGGTCGATGGCATTGCCATGGGGAGCCCTTGTATTGGAGGGATTGTAGTTCCAAGTATCTCTGACGAGAAGAGTATTCATAGACTTTTCTGCAGCGTGACCAAATATCCAAGGTAACGTCTCGCAACCCCTATCCCAGGTATTCGTTATATCCAACACACTATATTTCAGCTCCCGCCACCGTGTTTCGCTGCGTAGCTGACGGTTTACAAACTGAAGTTGGTTGAACCACGGGAAGCCCTTTGATCGTCTGTTCTTTGAACGAAGAATCATCGCGCAGATTCTTGGATGGAGTTTTGTGACCTCGCGGGCGAGTACAGGATAGTAGAACAGATTCGTGGGACAGTGCAACGCGTAAGAGTAAATTTTGTTGCGAATCTCCCCAGGCAGTCGAAAGAAAGGAGACGGAGAATCCGGGACTGCTCCACTTTGGTTTTTATTCTTCGCCGCAAGCTCAGCCATCCGAGCCCGCAGACGCGTGTTCTCGTACGGAGCCATTGGCTGAGCTCGGACAA
Organism: Westerdykella sp. P71; assembly: GCA_019022765.1. Lineage (NCBI taxonomy): Eukaryota > Fungi > Ascomycota > Dothideomycetes > Pleosporales > Sporormiaceae > Westerdykella > Westerdykella sp. P71. The sequence goes on along the minus strand of JAFHBW010000344.1, from coordinate 20,843 downwards.
AATCTGGGTACAAAGTCGAAGGTGACTATGCGGGTTTTTGAGACTTTTTGGTAAGGAGAATGGGACAGAGACGTCTGATCGCAAGCGGGAATTTGTGCTGGCATGAACAATTCTGAGAGCGTGGAGAGCTTTATAGATACCCGAAAACAAGGCAAGCGTGAAGCGCACGTGTTTGATGAGGCATATGACAGGTCAAGTGTGAACTGACAAGCGAGCAACGGCTTGATGGACTTGACGGATCGGTCTGGCAAATATACTTCTTCTGGAAGCGGCGGCCGGCCTGTCAGCTGGGGACCATATGACCTCCCAAGTTTAAGGCTAGCAGACGAGGTCAGATCTCAATCACAGTCACAAAATCTGCACGAAGACGAAACGAATAATGACGTGAAGCACAAAAGAAAATTATATTCAAGACAAGACACCAAGGAAAATCCGAATCCCCTATGTACTGTACACCTCCATGCCGACCAAACCATCCCTCCATATTCCACCATTCAGACAGTATGACTAATCTTACACCATCTCACTCTCCACCGGATCCATCCATCCATCTAAGCCGCCGAAGGGGCAGGAGCCGCAGGCTGGGGGTTGACGTTGGAGCAGAACAGCGCCTGGCCCAAGATGGGGAGGACGCAGCACTTGGCCTGCTGGCCGCCGGCGGCGCAGATGTCGATGAAGTTGTTGATGCCGGTGGGGCTTTGAGGAGCTGGTGGCGGTTGTTAGTTATGGTGGGCAATCGGGAAGGGATACGTGGAGTTGGACTTACGAGTTGCGCAGTTCAGGTCAGCGAGGTTGAGGACGTCGGTCGCGCAGCAGAAGGGCTGGCCGCCGCCGGAGCAGAGGCCGGCCTGGCGCTCCTGGATCATGGCGGGGATGGCGACGGCGCCGGTAGCGAAGGCGAGGATGGAGGTGAAACGCATGGTGTGGTTGGTGTGGTGTGTTGGTTTTGGAGTTTGTGGGGAGGGTGGAACGGTTGCTGCGGAGCGTGGAGAAGTGTTCCTGGAGTTGGAAGATGCTGTGTGATGGTCGATTGTCGAGGAAATTGACCTCTCCTTTATACCTTTTTGGATCCTCAACAGTTCAAGGCCAGAGTACACCTCGACATCATTGACTGCGAGGCTCAGGAGTCAAGTCCAGTAGGTGGAGTGGCTTGTACGTCGTCATCGTGAGCTGCTTCTCTCGGCCAGGATCATCGTCATTTCCCAGTCGAGCTGGTCGAAACCTGTTCATGGCCTTGGACGGAGACAATTTTGAAATTCGATTCGACCCTGCGTTGTTTCCCCTTCCCACGGTACCCTGCGGAGATGATGTCGATCGCGATACCTCAGCTTCAATGCGTGCCGATCGAGAGCGGCAGGCGGCACCGCAGTGGCGTAACCGTTGGTGATATGCAGATCATTAAAGAAAGGCGGCTCGAGTTGCTGTGAGTTACACTTGGAGAACGTGGCTGCGAGCTACAAGGGGTACATGACCGGGGAAGCGGCTAGAAGAAGCAGTGATCCGCTTTGAACGCAATTGTTTGCGCCACTATCAACTGCCCAGGCGGAGAGCCTGCAGCACAAGGCGGGACAACGGATTCCCCGAGGCTCTTTGCATGGTCGCTGTTATTGTGTCTGAAGCAGTCATGGCCGTAAACAGGACAGAATACTTTGGGGTAGAGTGTGACGTCGTTGCAAGGGACTGTGGACGCGGCATATACGGTTCATTTCCGAAAGCTTGATCTTACGTCTCTGCTCAGGAACACCGAGGAGCAGGCCCTGAACCGTGGATTGGGAAACGCAGAAAGGAGAGAAGGGCATGGTACGAATCGGACATAGGGATCGTTATGTGGCAAGGGGCGAGATCCGGGTCGGGCCCTGCAGCGGGGGACATCGGTTAGAGGGCTCGACGCAATCGATGCGGTTCGACTTTCTTGCTTCTGCAGTCAGCATCTCTTATTACATCCAATCACCTTGAGAGTGGCGAGTATATCCGCATTGCCACAACCTGGGGTGTTGAAACGTGGAGAGGCGGTGCTGGTGCCGATCGCAACGTGCGAGTAGAGAGTGTTGCCGTTGGAGATGGGATTGTGACGAATGAGCTACTGTGTAGGACGAGAGTCAGGGACGGGCATGGAAGGATAGTCGAAGCCATGATATAGCACAGGGATGGATTTTATAGTCTTGACTGGATCTGTATTCAAGTGAGCAACTCTCAAACTGTAGCCAACTTAATTCAGAAAACAAAGAAGAAACCAATCGTGCTAGATTTCCTTTGAGGATTTACCTTCTCAACCTCTCGACCTTTGAGGCCGCTCTGAACCGTTTCCCACGTCTGCTCCGAAAGGCCGCAGTCTGGTGTTGAAGTGATGATGTTGCAGGACGACCGGGGTGAGCTCTTGACCACACCAACGCCCTACTCTTTCTAGACTAGCGCCATGCATCGTCAGTGTCGCTTCTTCCGCGAGATCGACGTCACACATTCACTGCGTTGATGTTCCTGGCAGCCCCAGCCAGCCCTATCACCGACCTAGATTTACATCATCGCCATAGAAATAATGGGGTTGTTGGACCAATGAGATACCCCTTTAATATATCGAACACCGCCTTCTACCCCTTTCGACGATTTCTATGTTTGGTGGCAGACGTCAATTGTTCGGGGTATTCTTCCAGGCGAGCTTGGCTGAGGTAGACACTCTGTTGCCAGCCGGTGGAGGCATCGGTTAAGGGCGACGTCGAGTTTCTGTTGGAAGTTGGCATGTTTGGCGAGGTCGAGTGCAAGGGACGACCGGCTCTAAGAAAGGATGACATCAGTGAGTAAAGCAAAGGACATACCGATCGGAGAGCGAAGCGAAAGTTTGAAGATTAACGTAAATTAGGAAGAGTGGTATATAACGGCGAATAGGTGGTATACAGCCAGGAGGAAAGCGACGCCGCACACGATGCTAGAATAGAAATACAACAAGCAAGAGAAAAGCAACGCCACCTATGCTACCCCCCAAAATGCAACTAGGAAAGCGATGCAAGACAGGAAACAAAACAAACATGACGTGTAACATCCCACTCTCGTCTCGGGCTTTTGTTCAAGTTGAACCAACTAGAAGAAGCGGCTGTAGAGCTTCTTCCACTTGCTGCGCGGCGACTCTTCCCATACTTCTGTGGTTTCCTCATGGAATCGACCGGTCACCAGGTCCGCTTCGCTTGACTTGACGAACTTGCTCCTCGTCACCAGTTTGTGACCAATATAGGCGACGGCGAAAAGAATGAGCGAGACGTAGGAAATGAAGAATGACTCAGTGGACCACGGCACAAAGGCCGTGAAACCCTGGGTCAAGGTGATGATTACGCAGAAAGTAAGCCCATAAATGGCCAACCACCGTCCACCCCAGGACTTGAAGGGCAAGGTATCACGGGCGATGTTCTGCGACTCCATGGCATCCATAAAGCGGAGATGGCAGACGAAAGTGCAAGACCAAGCAATGAAGCCGGCTACACCAACGATGTTCAAAAGCCAGTTAAAAACCGTCCCACCACTCTCAGAGAGGTTCATGTACGCCAACAGTCCAAAGGCAGCGGTGATGGACACAGCGATATACGGCACACCACGCTTGGTGGTTTTCTGAACGAACTTGGGCGCGCAACGTTCCTCGGAGAGGCCAACGAGAACACGGCTGCCCGAGTAAACGTTGGAGCTGGCTGCCGAGAGCACGACCGTAAGAAGAACAGCGTTTATGATGTGAGGAAGGACCTGGACACCTGCCAGCTGGGCCGCAATAACCAACGGAGAGGAGCTGGCATTCGACTTTCCGATGGTCAACCGCGGCTCGTCATAGGGAACGAGGATGCCAATGAAGAAAATCGTGAAAACGAAAAGGAGGAAGATACTCCAGAACGTGTTTCGGATGGCCCTGGGCATGGTTTTGCGTGGGTTGGCGCTTTCTCCGGCGCCGATGGCTACCAACTCCGTGCCCTGGAATGCGAAACCTGCTTGGATCAAGACGGCCCAGAACCCGACGAATTTGGCCTTGGCTCCATCAGTAAGATATGGTGCGAAGGCTCCGGGATGCCGCCAATACTCAAATCCGATATAACCCTTGTCGCCGGCTCCCGCATTGATGCAGATACCAAAAATCATGAAGCCCAACAGAGCAACGACCTTGATGCTGGCAAACCAAAACTCGAATTCACCGAATAAATCCACGGGCAGGTAATTGACCAGAGTGAGAGGCACCCAGAAGATCGTGATGAAGATGCCGATGCTCAGAGAATCGTTCCACCACTGTATGATGATGCCGGCAACCGTCAATTCGAGCGCATAGGTGATGGACCAGCTGATGAAGTAGATCCATCCCATGGAAAAGGCCAAGCTGGGATCCACGAAGCGACCGGCATAACGCGTGAAGGCACCGGAAATCGGGAGAAAGGTGGCCATTTCGCTGAGAGAAAGCATAACGGAGTAGACGAGGGTTCCAATGAATACGTAGGCGAGGAGAGCACCAACGGGCCCAGCGGTTGCGATCGAGGTCCCGCTAGCAATGAAGACACCAGTACCAACAGTTCCGCCTGGATAAAAGTCAACAAAAGGGGCGCTTCACTGAAAGCACACCGTAAACGAACCTATTGCGACGAATTGTAGATGGCGACTCCCCAGCTTACGGTGGAGCTGCGCATCCTCCGGGGCAGTCTGTTTCTCGACGTCGCTGGTTGAGTGCGGCAGCGACTTCTGCGAGATGCGATCGCCTGCCATGGCAGGAATGTCGTCCTGGGGACCATATTTGGCGGTCTTGTCCTCCATGCCTGGGGTACGACCTCGATGAGGAGAGCTTAAGATGGGTGATGATGCAAAGTTTGAGCTGGGGATGAGGAAAGGACTCGACTGTCTATTTGAGCAACCACGATGGCGCCTCCCAGAACTCAATTTTCATCAGAGTTCGGGATTCCCCGCGCTCTGGATGGCTCTGGACAATCATTTCCACGGGATAAAATTTTCATGATGGTTCCACTAGGACCTTCTGATGTGCCTTTCCGCCGCGGATTGTGGGTAGCATCGGCCCCAGAGCAGGTCACCCCGGCGTCTGTGAGCAATGCACCAGTGAGCTTCACTACAAGCGGTTCGTAAGCCGCGGCAGGGGAAAACTCTGACCAAGTTTGAGAGTTGGAATCTACATTCGGTGGCGATGGTCGCAGTGGGTAATCCTCGGAGATAAGGCGGAGCCTCTTGGCTCTTCCCTGTCCTTTTTCACACCTCCATCGCAAGACTCCGCGAGACTGCCACACCACCATATACCCCCACGCAGGCGCGTGAATGATAAAGGAAGTGTGGATAGATGCTTATTCCACCCTTTACCGGTGCTAGATACATGTCTCCTCTGAAGAAATTTCCGCCTACGCCGTGCCAACTCCATTGAAATCTCGGATTCCTTGGCTCACCAGACTAAAGTCCATAAACAGCTAGACCGATCTGCGCGGGCCGCAGCGAGATGTGGCTGGGCTAGCCAAGATGGACGACATCCTCACCTTCTGGAAGCCGTTCATAGAAGAATTATTATTATATGTACGAGAACGTCAATACCACAGTACACCACTGCATGCTGGCCTTGCTCAAATCGGCCTGCTTGCAAGACGCACGACGATAATTGACCCTGATGATATGCCAGCGGCGCTTCCAGCCTGCTCCAATGTCTTCCATCCAGTGTAGGTGATATGAGGTGGATTTTGTTATAGGTGAAACTTTTCCTCGAACTGGATCGCGGGGTATCAGCCTTATGCGAGTCCAGAGCCTAAGGAATCGTCAGATGTTTGGGGCAACGATCGCCATATCCAGCCGTGTCACCGAAGTTGAAATAAGCTCAACCAGGGTTTCAGGCATAGGTCATTTCTGATTGCTCAGTCTCCGTCCGTGTTATTCAAACAAAGGAATTTTCCTATCCTAGTCCTCCGCCCTCGTCCTCTTTCCACACCCTGGTTTATTTTTGCTTCAACACTTTCCCCGGTTTCTTGGGTGATGTTCATGTCAGTCTTAGACCTATTTCAGTTTTGGCGTCATAGTTGTGGATTAATCCACTGCCCCCTAGAATTCCGATTTGGCGGTACCATGTTCAACCGTGTTTATAAAGGCACAACAATACAGAAACTCAATCTTATCGCCCCATTTCCATCCAATATATGTCCATCGCGAAAGTGCTTACAGGTTACCGTACGATATTCGCGCGGATACATCTCGGTCGTGCTCAACACTCTACTGTCTCACTTACGTGTTACACAGCAAACCCCCAAAGCCATGGCCACTGAGGAGCCACAGAAACTGCAATGGACTCAAAAAGTTGCGTACGTCCATCAAGATGCCTTCAAGGCCGTGTACGATAGTGCGAAGTCCACCATGTACAAGGCAGACAATACGCCATCCAGCCGAAGATCCCTTCTGCGAGTCGACATTTGCCAGCAGAGAGACATGGCAGACCTCGCCATCGACAAGACCACTAACAGCGCAATCACTCTCATCGAGGCTCAACCCGAACATTGCCAGGAAGCCGTTGCAAACGCCTGGATCACGGGAGCCACCATCATCGCGGATGCGGTCTCTGTCTGCCTCGATCAAATGGAGGACGTGGAACAGTACATGGATGATTTCATCCGCCTTGAATATTCGTGGACCTGTATTCAAAGCTCTGTTGATGCGGCCATCTCTGCCCTGCGCGGCATCTTCAACCTCATGGCCAGCTGCGCTCCACCCACCCAACGCAGCCTGTCCCGTAACATGAGTATCTCCTCCGGAAGGTCCGGCTCCGAGGCTCCGAGTACCCGTAGCAGACAGTCTTCCATTGCGTCGGGGTTGGGCATGATCAAACGGGCTCTCAGCACGAGTCACGCACTAGCTCCGCAGAATACTCCCAAATCCAGCCGGACCGGATCACTGCCATTCCCAGATGGTAGTTCAAGGGGATTTCGAATGAGCATCAGTGCGGCTTGCCCGACGCGGATGCCGAGTATATCTGATCAGCAGCATACGATGCTGACACCTATCCCGCCTACCCCCACGACAAATGAGGCCCCTGTTCACGAGGATACGCTTAGTCCGTTTAGGAACAACAATGATTACTTCACATTCGACGTGGATAAGAGTTCAGAATTGGCCAATAAGGAGACATCTGCCGCTCAGGATCTCATGCATCTGTAAGTGGTTCTTTCAACTGTCAGCCCGCCGCAACATTTACTAACGAAGACCTTAGCGAGAGCCTCGATCCGCTCTTTTCCCCTCCGGTGGATGACGGTATCAAAATGCCTGCGCCGTTGTCGCCTAGAAGGATTTCTGCTTCATTCGGTATTTCAGTCTCTCCTTTTCAGTCTCTCCTCCTATTGCCGTTTGATATTTAATAGTGGTGTTTTGTCATTCTCTATGCCTCAAATTATGTGTCTTTCAAAATTCGGATTAAGGAAGAACGTAGACCTATCTCTGGTTGTTGAAAGCGTTACTATCCATGACTTCTCTGTCTTATCCTCGCCGTGAGCGCAGCCTCACCCCCTTTCTCTACTTCTGCTGTAGCGTGTACGTGTGCGTATTCGTGTGCAAGCCATCGTATATGAGAATACATGAGGAAGCTTGGAACATTCTGAAATTTCAATCCGGTCATGACGTAGCGTATGCCCGTCCCTGTGTGTAGTCTCGGCGTGATGTTCGGCGCATCGCCGGCGCCCTGAAGGTTCCTGGCGTGGAAAAAATGATCGTCAGGTCACTACCCACAGTGCTACTGATGGTACCTATGCATGCTTCCCAATCGCTGGGTTGCTAGGTACTGCCGCGCACGGAGCCTGGGAGACTAAATATCCTTCCTCTATACAACTCAGAACAGGTGACGACTTTCCGACTTTCACGTGCAGCAGCTTACGGATTGGGCTACGCACTAATGGCATGTGCCTACGAGTTCGTTCACTGCAACAATAGCAGCTGTGACGCTCGATGCCGCGTAACTGATAGAACCTACAGTGCGTCATTCCAGACCCACTCCTTTCCTGGTGGGCTTTACCTGCAAGTGCTTGCACACTGTGCGTGCACGTTATATCCAACGTGGGCACTTGGAGAAGGGGTCTGCTATCCACATGCGGTTACCTCGCTGTCACAAGGAGTGGCTAACTCCAACACGAGCAGGATTAGTCGTCATAGCGTCTACCTCTGCTCCGTCCAGTCCGTCATTAGCTCCCTTAGACTAACAACCAGGTACACTGGGGTACGAATAGTATTCCGACGATGGAAAAAGCGCGATCACGAGCGCGACGCTTCAGGAGTCCCAATCCATCATGGATGGCTTCACTCCGGTCAATTCTATACCTTAGCACGGCCGCCACCAAGAGCAGCCCTATATAATTAGGCCATACACTTCCCACCCCGATTTCCTTTTCATACACCATCATATCTCAACAGCCCCGCGAAGCCTACACTCACTGACTGCCATCACACTCGCTGTCCATCACCGCATTCACTGTATCCAAACCACCCATCTCATCCACTCCAAACCAATCACCTCATCGTCTTCGACACCATCGTTACCATGGTCCTTCAAGCTTTCCTCGGCGCCAAAAAATGGAAGCCATGGCGCCGCGCAACATGCACTCACGTATCCGATACCGATGAGGAACACAATGAGCGGGAGAACGAAAAGCTGGTTCCTCAGCAGCCTCCCGAAGCGCCTCGCAACGGTCTTGACTCCGCCAACCAAGATCCCGTCTCTAGGATGGGCGTAGAGGCACCAGTGCGCAGCCTCAACGACGCCATGGATGGGGGAGTGTCGCCTACCTCTGACATCCCTCGCCCACCGCAATTCCGCAACGACGGATACGGTCCATATCCAACTATAACCCCAGGACGAGGCAGACGACAAAGTCGCACCAGTCTTCCAGTGGTACCGGAGTGGTCCACGTACGGCGTCTACTCTCCATACGACGAGACCCTTCGCACGCAACCCTATCCCGAAACGCCATACCCTGAAGGCCGTCGAGATCCAAGCGCAATCACAAACGGCTTTTATCCACCGAACGATGGGGCAGTTGTGACGACTGTTCAAAATGGTATGTACTCTCCACTCTACACACTTTCGTCTCACCTCGGCCTCGCTAACACAGATACAGATCGTCTACATCTAGCCTCGCGCCTCAGAGGACGCCGACGTACCGAGCGCAACGCTCAGAGACCATGCGAACTGCACCGCATCTACTCTCGCTATGGTGTCCCTCTCGACCAGGAAGCCGGTCCTTCCGGAAGTCGTCCGGGACGACATAACCATCCGGGCGCGAGGAGCAACCCCAACATCCCTGACACCAACGTCGGGCCACCGCGGTCTTCATATCGTGTAGATGATCTACACGGTATCCCGTCACCGTATGAGGCCCACGATACATCCAATACCCACTCTCCACTCGTCCATCCCGCTCTCCGCCAAGTCAATCCCTCCCCAGAACAATCATCCCGCTCATCGTCGTCATCAACACTCCGCCGCTCCAACGCAGTCCGATATCCCGTCGTTGTCGAACTGCACGCGGACGAACTACCGCCTGACGTGCTAGAGGCTAGGAGAGCACTACATCGAGATCGGCTCGAGAACACCGCGATCGCCGAGACCGATGGCGAAGGGCGACCCCCGGTGCGAGGAAACACCACGTCCCACGTGGGAGACGGCAGTCAAGAGACACAAGAGAGGTTTTTGGTGAGAATCACCTCACATCCGCTTTCGAATGGACCTCGAGCCATCATCGCGCGGGTGGATACGCGGCCGGTCGAAGACGAGGATCGGATGTCGTGGGAGGAGGTGTTGGATCGCGCCGTCCAGCGGTCCTGGGAATCGGAAGCGCACGGTGATGACAGTAGCTCGCTGTATCCGGAGGACCGAGAATGGCACGATGAGATGCTGTCGTGGGATGACGAGGAAGAGCTAGCTATGCAACAGGCTAGCGGGCAGCCATCCGGAGAGGCACAAGGGAGTCGGAGTTCGATACCTCGTGTGGAAATAGCAGATCAAGGCCAGCAAATGTCCTGGGGAGATGAGCTGAAGCGCGCAGAGTTGGAGTTGATGAAGGAGATCCAGACGGATCGCAATGACGCGGAGCTGGCATCAAGCGAGAAGGTGCGGGATGATAGCAGTTCGGTGTATTCCCAGGACTTGTCAGGCGACCAGCATCAATCACGGAAGAAGGACGAAGACGATGGTTCGCTGTACGCACAAGACCTCGGACCTCTGGAAAGACCTGGGGAGCCGGACCCGGAACATGCGCAAGGGCAGGAACCGCGAAAGTGGAAGGGGAAGGAGAAAGCCGTGGAGCCAGAGGAGGACGAAGGGCAAGAACAGCCACTGAAAAGGTGGAAGGGGAAGGAGAAGGCAGTGGAGCCAGAGGAAGCTAACTATTGGTCTTCACACTCCTTCTCGGTAGGCGACTACAGAGCCCTGATCGACCAGTCTCCCTCGTTACCTGTAAGCGCGGGTCGGCGAGGTGCTTTCTCCCTTCAAGGGGGTCAAGGCCCATCCTCATCGCGTCATGAGCCTGCGCCGCCTCCTCTCCCTAAAATAATTAGCGGATTCAGAGCTTCTATCGCCTCACTCGAGGATCTGGACACGGACGGGGGTGAGCTGGAGTGGGTGCGAATGTACTACAAGCCAGGTGGGGCGGAACAGGAGGAGAATGATAACGGTGAGGGTAGTTCCGGTCTGCGCGACAGTATGTTCCACTAGGATTTTGTCTCTATCTTCCTGTTTTCTGTATTCTGGGAGGCCATATTGATGTGTTGAGTTTTGGATACCCCTAAGGTCGGCGTTAATAATGTATAATTCATCACTACTCCAGTCTAATCATATACACTTACTGTCCAGCAATATCTATGTATCAGTAAATACATCCTTTATAATTTTTCTATTTGTCCGAAACCTCTATGCTCTTCGTGGTCGAACTGGCCGACCCTTCCTTGAAAACTCGATTTCTAGCCAGGAGCTGCGAGATCATGAAATGCGAGACGTCCTCATCGGCCCAGTAGGATAAGTGACTCGCGATACTAGCCAACAGTGAGATATCGAAAGCCTAGATGCAACAATTAGGTATAGTTCCCTGACACACGATGCGACAGAGGAACGCGACTTGCAACTCACCCCTTCCTGTATACTGTAGTCCACCCTTCCGTTCGCGTTCAGCGCTCTAACCTTCGCCTCCTCTTTCCGTAACTTGCGACTCTTCTCCTCGAGCTCGCGCCATTCGACCTCTTTCTCGGCGTCGCGTTCTCCGCTACCCTCGGCGGGTTGTTGACTACTCCGCCGTTTCTGGAACCCCGCATACAGGGTTTCCATCTCCGAGTCAATCAAGGTGGCGGGGTGCTCCCCATCTGACCCAGGGACCAGAGCTGCGTCGTCACCCGCTAGCCTCTTCTTGCGCTCTTCATTAACGAAAGAACGGGCGGGATCATCCGATCCTGTACCGGTTGCGGGGCCGATCGATAATGGTCTTGAGGAACGTTGCCCATGGGTAAGGTCAGATTGCATCCTAGTCGCATCCGTACCGGTGAGTCCTAAACTACGATTAAGAAGGCCACTTGCGATGCCCGAGCTGACCGATGTCCAGAAATCCGTCACGCCTTGGCCGACTCTGGCACCGATGCCTGTCAGACCTTGAGCCCCAGACGCACTAAAGAGTCCTTTCTTCGTGTAAGGAAGAGGCTGGGGCTTGAGAGCCGACATGGCTGGCGAGATTAGCGGCTCAAGGCGGTAGCTGATTGGATCAGTGGGGTGGAAGATGTTGAAGAGTTGGCGACATGCTGGTGAAGAGGTGGTTATGTCGAATGCATGCTCGCATCTCGCCGGTGAGGTGGACGAGAATGGATCATCCAGAGGGCTCTGCGGTGTCTCGGGCGGAACAAAAGGCGCGTGGGGGGGACGTGCAGCAACAGTGCGACCCTTTAACATCTGGAAAAGTCCAATTGGCGAGCCAAGGGCGTAGAAGTCTTCAACTTCAAAGTCCAACTGAAGGTTCTCATCGGTGGCCCGACGTTTGCTTGACTTCGTCTGCGCTCGAGCACCTCCAGCCTTCTGTTGGCAGAGGATGTCGAACATGATGGCTGAACCGAGCGAATGACCGACCAGGCTGACTTTTCCGTTGAAACCGGGATTTCTCTGCTTAAAGAGCCTGTATATGCGGTTACACTCTGTTAGAACGATGCGAGAGATGTGGCCCTTGTAAGCTGGACTCTGGTAGAGAAGGATATCCAAGGCAAGATCGGTCAGCAAATTGCGAACAGCTGGCACTCCTTCAACAGTTATATCCTCCAGACTCGGATACTCATCGTCGTCGTAGTCCAAATCGCCAAGGTCATGCTCTTTACGATTGTGTTTGAGACTGTGCTTGGGAAAATCAAGGAGATGCCGCCATACTATTGGGAGAACCTGGATGCGGTTGTTCTTAATTTCCCGATCAACTTCTGAATTTAAAGCCTGCAGATCAGGTGAGCTTGAATACGTAGCCTTGAGGGACTTGCGCAAAGAGTTGACGTCGTGGACGAAGTTGACGCTCTCCATGCGGATACCCAAGCGTTGGCCAATCCCGTGAGTAACAAGTAGCAGGTGTTCAATTTCTCGGCCTTGCTCTGCCTTACTCTGATCCTTATAGTCCTCACGCATTTCTTGCTCATCCCGCTTCCGGATTTCCTCCTCCTGCTGCTCGGAATCCTCCCTTGTTTGCGTGGAAACCATCAGAGATGATACGTGTCTTTCCAAAGTGCGCCTTCGAGTTTCGGCCAGTGTTTCCTCATGCTCCCCTTCTGCTTCTGATGCTGTCTCTGAAGTCGCTGTCGTAGGTCTTTTATCTGCATCTTCTCCATATGCCAAAGGAGAGCTATCCGGTGGTCGGGCCTCTTTCTTCGCCTTATCATCCTTGGCTTTGGCCTTCTTGGTTGCAGGGTCCACATAACCACGAATGTATTTCGCTCCAGCATAATGTGCTCCTCCAGCAAATCTTTGGTAGAGTGTGCTACCCATCCGCGAAAGAAAATCGTCAGTGAGCAACCAAGCGGTCGTGTCGTCCTGGTAAGTCACTACTGAGTTCATGTATGTCCCAAAAAGACGGTGAGTTCTTGAACTTTCATCGGCAGTTGGGCTTGGAGTATGTGTGCTCGCCCCGTCATCATCTGTTTTGCTCTTTTCCCCATGCATTCGCAGGTTATCCATAGAGGATCGGGGTGTAATAGGATTCGATGTTGACTGCCGCTCGCCCAGTAGCTTTCGGTAGTCTTCATCAGGCTTTACGTTCAACGAAACGGGTCGCGTACGGGGTTGCGAAGATGATTGTTGCTCGGGGGGTTTCGCAAATCGCCAGGGCTTAACTTTCAAATATCCTTCTTCCAACTGGTGCGCCAGATTTTCGTCGCAGGGGTCTCCATCTGGAGTGAACCATGTTCCTCTCTTCACCTCGTATACGGGACCCATCCAATACGCAGGCGCTAGCTCTCGCGTTTCTATCTCGACATCGAACAAGTAGTCCTCGTTGACAGGCACCTTCGTGCTCGTCTCTTTTGGCGGCTCGCTGCCTTGCGCGCCTTTGGCTGCAGACCCAAGAGCGCCATCCTTCTCATCGGCAGCTTCCTCTTCGTCGGCTTGTTTTTGGAAAGCCTTCTCAATGGCACGGGAATCGCTTGGGGAGAACGGTATGAATTTCTTAGGACGGGGTGCGGGTTTGTCGGAGGGTTGGGCGGCGGACGACGCGAAAGGCTTCCGTTTTGGAACCTGGAGAAAAATGTCTCTTCAGCATACCACACAGACACAATGGGGGCAGAGATGTTGTCACTCACGTCCACCGCATGGAACCACCGCACCGCAAGCGGAGGACAATCACTTGGATATTTCTTCGGACTTATTCGGTGTCGCTTCACTATATGATCTCCTCCACGCTGAGTTCCCATGCCCGTTCCTGCTGCCTTGTCCTCATCATGTTTTGGCGGTTGCGATGGCTTTGGCGTCGCACTTCTAGAGCTCCAGGGGGATAGGGCGTTTATTCCGGATAGGAATCCTGGCTTTGTTTCGGGAGTGGACATAGCTTGTTTGGATACAGCAGTCCGGGACGGCTTTCGGAGGGAGCTTTGAGGGAGCCGAATCTGGTCCCTGAGGACGGGAAGGATTTGCGAGCGGAGACGGGACAGATTGGCGGTTTGCTTCTAAAAAGGCGGCTAATATCCATGTAGAGATATGAAGGCAATAGTCACAAGTTCACGACGATACCTGGCAGCTGCGCGTTGCATGTGCTCGGTGATCCGGGGCGAGACGTCACCATCCGTCGACCACGCTATACCGCAAAGGGAGCTAGCTTAACGCGGGGCTCTTGGCAAGATTTCCGCCTCCGCCACCCTTAAGCTTCTCCCCTCGAGTCTAGTTAGTTTATCAACGGCACTGGTTCTCATCTACCGTGTACCTTAGTAGTGTGAGTGACATTTCACAAAATTACTCTAGCGCACGTGACTTCGGTCTTAAATATGCTGTGTAATGCAGAACCGACGAAAGTTCGCTTTGGAGGCTGGGAACTGTGTATCCATTGCATACCCTAGGGTAACTAACATCTTGTTTAGCAAATAGTATCATCTCAAATTCTTGTCACAGAATCCCTCCGTTAAGAACTTCCGGCGATTGCACTCAACGGAAGTCACTATACTCCAATTCTTCATCCGCCAGTTCAATGCCGGGCACCGTCCCAGACATTGAGGTACTTCAGGCCAGTGTGGACCCAGAGGACGAAAGTGAATTCCGGATCCTTGTTGATCGAAAATTTGTTAAATATCTTACCATCGATCCCGGACTATACGATGTTGATGACATGTGTTTCGGGCCGGTACAACGATGCGAAGACCCTGGATGAGGAGTTTCGGGCGCTACAAGAAGAGCTGCAGGATACTTCCGGGAGAGGAGGGAGAATAATAGAAAGCGATGCAGCATGAAAATGCCATGCTACCTGCTGGCTGTAGACGGTAGTCGGATGGGATGTTCAAGGTCGAAATGCACTTTTTGGAAGACAGCAGACGCGTCGAGGTCATACCGCACAAACCTGTTATCCCACGCCTACATTAAGCTTTCTCGGATCAGCATGATCCCAGTTGCATTGTGGTACCAGGGAGCGCCTCATTCGTGGCAGCCTTCCAGCTCGTCCAAGTTTGTGTGTAGCCCACTTACTATCCACCCTAAGATCGAATAGAATCGCACCTCAAGCTTCCAATAGTGGGAGGAGAACGCCCCAGGGTGGAAAAGGGATGGTGACAGAAAAGTTGTCGCGCCTACTTTAGAAACCACTAACTCTTGCCTAGGTCTTAGCTAGCAATACGTACCTACATTCTATAAGTGAACACCTCTAACTACATAGGGGCTCTCTACAGTTACAGAATACAAGTCTCTAAGAGCATCTTACTTACGCTCTGTTATTGCAGGTAGGAAATTTAAGCTTACGAGATTTGTTAGAAAGTGCGACTGTTTTTCTGTCACCTAGGTGACCGATAATGCTACTCAGGCTCCAGCCTTGTAACAAATTTTTGGCAAGCGCTGTAATTATTCTAGCATGCTACTCCGCCTTTATTTGACGCCGTGCCCAACGAATCAACTGCAGACTTCTACAGTATCAGTAGGCGTACACTAGCTCCTACCCTGTAACACTCCGTCAAGCAACATGCCAAGCACGCTCTTTTTCTAATTACTATACGGATTTCTGGCTCCGTCCAATTATACGCACACAGAGCTAAAAACTGAAGTTCGGGGCGGTCAGCCACAGCTATAACACATATGCGAGTTACTGTTCTTATAAGAAACGTGCCCCAGAAGCAGTGCTTTCTACATTTTGTGTGACACTGTTTCGTCACCTGCGTGACCGGTTTGTACGAGAAGAATTGCCTCTTGTGCCCACAGACTTTTGTCACCTAGCTGTATATTGGGGCACGCTGCGAGGCAGGCAGCAAGCCTGGGGTGGTTCCTCTGTACTTAAATAGCTGAATCTGACCCCAACCAGAACCATAACCTCGCATCTCAACTTCTCGATTACAACCCACAAGTATCACACAGTGAGAGGAGCAGTTGAAGTCTGCGAATTTTGATTACTTTTAAAACGTTACGAAAGACCATAGATTCTGAAATCTCAAGGTACCAAGCCTACGGTCAGTGAAATAGCCCCACAAAGTGATTTACTTTGCTGATTTAGTATATCCTTACAGGATATCGCGCCAAACTCCCGAGATTCAAGCCCCCAGCCATTCCACAATTTCAAGGGATCTTCTTCGAAGACGCGCTCTCAAATGTCGGTTCAAGCACAGTGGGGTCTCGAAAGTACCTCTAACTCGGTTGTGGGTTTTGCAAGAGGGCTTCTTCAAGCCGCGACGACAGATAATGTGCAACCACTTGCGATTCGAAGCTGCGAGCTTTTTGGAACTACTCTGGCCATCAGCCTTGATACGAAACTAAAGATTGAGAAATGCGTTGTACCCACACCAGACCCTGCATGGCTTGACTTTCTTAAAGTTAATATTGGATTCTTACGGAATGATTGCGCCTCGCATCTCGGCCAGTCGGACGGCGGGGTTCGATTCCTATCCCTTGCGGCGGCTTTGGTGACGACGATGGATATTACCGTGCAGCGACTGCGATACAAGCGATGATATGTGAGTCAGCTATGGATAAAAGTCTATTACCGACGGTCCGACAAATTCAAGATATTCTGAGTGCTATTGAGCCAAGATGCCATATCTCAGGCTTTGCAAATGATGTTGCTGGGCAGGAAATACTGCTTGAAAGTAATAATACCTAAGCGAACTGTGGAAGGCTACACCTCTAAATATATGGAATGTACAGTAACTATACAATACTTTATCTAAGAGAATCTTGCATACTCTCTGTTAGGAAATTGAGCGGACGGCATCTGTTAGAATTGAACGCCACTTGTCCTTTGGCGCGCGTGCCTGTGCAGAGTGACTCTCTTTGAACGGATTCTTGGTAGATCCACGATGTCATTGCCTTAAAATACTACATTAGTAGTTGCCTTGTAGCTAGGAGGGCGCTAAGCTATAAGCTTTTAGCACATTTAAGAATTGCTACTCCAATCGGAAGTATATTCCCTAAGTGGGACTCATACTTGCTGTGTTCGTACCAACGGTTCGACTGACTGCAGTTCCCTTTGCGATATTTCAGGACAAAATAAATCGTCAGAGTTCGCAGCTCTGCTGGGCTCACTTGCCTCATGAAGCCGAATGGAAGCTACGTTCTCATTTCATTCCACTGGAATCGTGCCTTCCTCGTGGAGCCGTAGACCAAGGTACTTTCCTGCATTGATCGGAGGGAATGGGGATTTCTGGCACCTGGGCGCGCTGTCGATGCCCACTCACATCGCTGTCTTCGGCTCCATTCACCGTCAAATAAGGCAACCACATATTTTAGTCGCATATTTCGTTTCCTCGAGGTCACAGACCATGAAGTCCGTCGCGATCATCGGCGCCGGCCCGGCTGGCCTTATCGCCGCAAGGAAGCTCCTCCAAGAGGGCTCGTTCGCTGTCACAATATACGAAAAGGAGATCGGGATAGGTGGATCCTGGTTTCCGTCGGGTGGTGGTCGCGGTATCATCGATCCAGAAATGAGGACCAACCAGACCAGGTTTACAATGAGTTTCTCGGACCTGTCGTGGGAATCGATCAACCTTAACGGGAAACCTCCGCGAGTGTTCCCAAAAGCCGCGGAAGTGCTGCAGTACCTTTCGCTATATTATCATAAATATATCCCGCCAGGCATCGTCAAGTCCAAAAAAGCAGTAATCAAAGTCGACCGCCGCACGGTTGGATTCGGAGGTGGGGACCCAGACGCGGACTCGAAATGGAAGCTCACTATATCGGACGAATTCAGGTTTGGCCCCGGACCTTCCCAAATAGAAGAGGCAATTTTCGACTATGTTGTGGCTGCTCCCGGTCTCTTCTCTCAAGATCTCGGCAAACGAACGGGAGTGCGGATACTTCACAGTACACAGTTCCGCAATGTGCGAGACCTGGGACTGGACAGACTGACGTCCCACAGGGAAAAGGTAATCCTGGTTGTGGGTGGCTCCCATTCCGGAAGCGATGTTGCAGCTTCCATTGCCTTCGAGCTGTCGGATGTTTCTGTGCGTTCACATATGGGTGAATCTATCGGTGACTACCAGACATACGCATGGTTTGATGCAAGAACCAACACCTGGGAGGTCACGAAATTGATCCATATTACGTCGCATGAATTGTTCGCGATCCCAGCGTTTGTTCGAGACCCCGAGTCTGAAACTTGCACCTTTCTGCCCTTGGATTTCGTGTCGTTCGACCGGCCTGCACGCCCTGCGGCGGAAACCTCCGGTTTTACCTTTGGGCTTGCCCACGTAGAAAATGTAAAAGCGTGGAAGAAGTTTGCCAGGTCTCTGGTCGACGGTAACAAAGGCAGCCGTGATCGTCCCCAAGACGATCTGCCTCCATATGGAGTTCTGAGCGAGACCTACAACTCTTTTCGCCGCACAAGATCTTGTTTATCGCAAATCCCCGGAACATTGACTAGTCTCCAAGTGGCGGCGGGTTCCGACCGTCTTGTCGCAACAGTAAAGCAAACCGGAAATCTGAAAGATCTGCTAATATCGGATGTAGCAGCAGTGATATTTGCTACAGGGTTCGACCGTCGAAAGCCATTCTCATTTCTATCAGCCGACATGAAGGCCGAGCTGGGTTACGACGAGGCCTGCCCACAGGCTCCTTTGCTCCTAAACAAAAATCTCTTAACTCAAAGTTCGGACTTGAAACAAGACAACTTTGCCGTTATCGGATTTCCTGGAGCTCATTGGGGTTTCTTGGAGATGCAGGCACGGGCTATCGTAGGGACCTGGGCACACAAAGCTATGGGCTCTCTTCCTGAGGAGCTGGCTAATCGGCATATGAAGCTCCGAATTTTCTACGCAGAGCTGAGACGCGCTGTGAGGGTTGGCAAGAAAGAAGTCATACCTGTCAATCCATTCGGAGATGTTGTTGGACATATGGAACAAGCAAGCCGGGAGCTCCTACTTGAGACGTTCGACACCAAAGACCCTTGGTGCAGGAAAGAAGAATTGGTGTGTTCCGCTCGCTATCTGGACCGGACTGCGAACCGACAAGAGGCGCAAAAAACGCTAGACGCGATACAATTGACGAGGTGGCAGGCAAGAGAACAAGGCAAATTCCTCGCGCGTGCGGTGTTCCATGGGCTTTCGGGAGAGTGGATTGGGATGCTGCCCCGAGCGGGCCCGGATCCCGCGAAACAAACTTTTATCACCTAACAACATATACGACCCACGAATAGCCACTCCGATTGGGAGTATGTTGTGACGTACAATTGCGGAAAAAAGGACCAGCAGATCTGGCGGTACGCTGAGTCCACTGACCGCTTAGCCCTGTGGTCCATAAAAGGAGAACCCGAAGCCGTTCGCAAGTGGGACGCGGATGTTATGTTGTGGGTCTTCAACTTCAACCACCCCAACCAACAGCATGGAAAAGACACTGTAATGGCCATGGCAGAAAGATACAAGGCGAAATCCGCACGACCAGAGGGCTTTGGGTTGGAATACGAATTCCACTTCTCTGGGGCCATCCTGCACAGCTTCTCGATCGTCAGCCAGATCGGCGCCTCTGGATCCGACTGTCGAGAAGAAAATTTCATACGGTTGGGGAAAAAAAGGCAACGAACTTCCCTTAAGTTCTTCCTTGCAGAGGTAGGATAGCGGCCGGATCCAATGTACTAGTTTCGTAGGTTAGAGGAGATGTGGCTTTATCTGGGCCACTGCCCTGTAATCCGCAAGTATTATTACCAGTATCCCCAACAATTTCATAGCTCTTTTCCCCTTCTTCGAAGCGTTCCGGGTTCCGATTGCATATTTCGAATACACTACGTTCGGTATACGTATCCCGTCAATTTCATGGTTCCTTTTCCCCTTCTTTGTAGCCTTCCGGATTCCGATTGCATTTTTCGAATACACTACGTTCGGTAACGGCGCGTAGAACAGTCAAGGGTCAGCAACACTTCTCATCGTATGCGTTGACATCGAATAACTACTGGACTAGTCTATAGATCAGCTCAAGGTCCAGTTGAGGTCCAGCCCCTGGTTCGTGCATGTCTTTACGGTGGACGATAACTGGGTGATCGTCCAAAATAAGAATTTGAAATCCAAACACGAAAACACAAAAATCTAGAAAATGATTATACGCAACAGCAACTGCAGCACTGCAAATATACAGTAAATATTCTTTTTACCTATCTCTAAACCTTATTTCTACTAGTATCTATTGCCCTTTTCTACCTCTCTGCGTTGTGCGTCGTGGGTCGTGCGTTGTCGTCGCGCGTCGTCGTCGTGCGTTGTCGTCGTGCTTCCTGCTTCCCTCCTGCCTCAAGCTCGAGCTCTGTACCTCTATGCCAAGACCTGCCTGCTTCCTACCCTCTCTTTCTCCCCCCTCCCCCCTCCTTTGTACAACGTACAAGGCAGAGACTCCACACCTTATTTCTACTAGTAATTATTGTCCTTTTCTACCTCTCTCCGTTGTGCGTCGTGCGTTGTGCTTCCTGCTTGCCTCTTAAGCTTAAGCTCTCTGCTCTATGCCAAGACTTGCCTTCTATGCTTAATCTATGTGCCTCTTTCTAGCCTACCTCTCCCCCCCTCCTTTATACAACGTACAAGGCAGAGAGGTAGAAAAGGATAATAGATACTAGGAGAAATAAGGTGTTAAGACAGGCAGAGGGGGGTAAGGGTAGAAAGGAGGCACGTAGATTACTGTAATGGCCGCGCAAAGCTTGCAGATGCCTGGTAACAGTTTGGATTCGATAAGGCTCCAAAGGGTTTGGATGATG
>JAFHBW010000343.1:0-27477 GCA_019022765.1 Westerdykella sp. P71 | reverse complement strand
CCCCTCCTCCCCCTCCGCGGCCTTTCAGGTTTGTCACTTTTGTCAACATTGCCAACACGGGAATATTCCAGTGTCTCCTTTCCATGTCCAAGCCATCCTCCGCGATTGTGTCACAAACGCTTCTCTGGCCAGCCCATCACCTTGAACCATGCTCGTCTAAACCGTACCCCACGTTGCGCCGCGTTCCCCGCAACGACACTCCCTCTTCGTCACCGATTCATGCCACGGTTCCGGCACTATGAACGGAGCACTCGCTCGATTCAAGAGCCGTCGCGACAAGTATGGCAACAAGCGCTCGTCCAAAAACAACAAAGTACGCCCGTCTCCTTTCTCTACTCCTCCCCAGCTTCCGGTCGATCCATCGAGGTCTAGGCGAGATACCTTCCCTCAGAGAAGTCGACGTGCGGATAGCCTTCATAATCTGTACAACCGGCTGCCTTTGGTCCTATTCTCCCGCAACGGAGATGGCCCGATACGCTCACGCCGGAAGTCTTGTCCCCAGTTTCCGCTGATTCATGATGAACGCCTACCGAATCCGACTTCTAACCATGATGCACTTCAGTCTAGCCCAGGGGACTACTATGATATATTCTCCAAGGAGCTCCCAAAATCCCTGGATAAGGAGGACGAGAAGAAGGTTTGTGCTTCCCGTACCCGCATACACCATTACAGCAAGCGTCTGACGCCTTGTAGATCAAGACGCTCGTCCAACGCCTAGAGGCAGCCGGCATCACATCGCTTCGGGAGCCCCAGGCTTACTATGCGTTATCATTTCACCCCAACGATATAGAGAAAGCATACGATGTCTTACTGCTTGCGAATGATGCGTTCGAAGGCGTCATCACAGAGTACGACCCGAACGTCACCATGCTTGGGGCAGTAAACAGGAGCCTTGTCACATGCTACTTGGACGCCCTTCTGTTCGCCATGTTCGCCAGACTGGATAGCTTTGAGGCAATGCTCTTCGACAACTTCAACGACGAGCCGCGGAAGAAGCTTGCAGCCATCCTGCGGCTGTGGGTTAATCTTCTCAGGGGGGGTCGGCTGATCGATGTTAACTTGGTAAGTTGAACTGCTCCCTCAACGTAGCGTACACTTATCCATCTCCTAAAGACCAAACATCTACAAGATACGCTCTGCAAGTGCGGCTGGCGTGAGGCTGCTCAAGTTCGACAACAAGATGCCTCCGAGGCTTTCAGCTTCATCACTGGCAAGCTCGAGTTGCCTCTTCTGACTCTGAAGATGGACATCTACCATACTGGCCGGGAAGATAAGGAGGATGATCACAAGTTCGTCAACGAGCGGTTATTAGATGTTGCTATTCCCGAGCAAGAAGATGACAGGGTAATCACTCTGGAAAACTGTCTGGAAGCCTACTTCAACAACCGGATCGAGGTCAAGCGATACTTGGAACGCCAGAATACACTCGGCTCCTCCCGGTCTTCTGACAGGGACCCTGACAAAGGTCAGATCTTCCACATCGAAGCCACCGAACTCTCCGGCTCCAGCTCCCCCATCGTCTCCACACCCACCCCGCTCCAACCCACAGGCTCTGCATCAGTCTCTTTCCCAGCCCGTCCCGTCGACGGTCGCCACCGAGCAGATAGTATCTTTAGCGAGCGTTACCGTACCGACACAGTCCGGCCAGGCGGTGACAAAAAACCCTTCGACGAAAAACAGCATCTTTATGACATGTGGGATGCCAGCTCTAGCGGCCGCCCCCGCGCTGCTTCCCTTAGAAAGGAAGTGCTCATGCCGGCGTGGCAGTTCTACTCCTTAATACCTTGGTACACAAACAACGTCCCGCAGACGGATGCCCAGGTTGCGGCCCATTTCTCCTCCCAAAGACCTGTCCTCGGTATCTGTTTGAAACGGTATTCTATACTCCCCGACGGAAAACCGAATCGTCTAAACACATATATTGATATCCCGCTGGAGATTGGCCTGCCGGCTTTCGTCTCCGACGACCGCATGGATGACTCCGGACCGCTATTTGGAAATTTCAAGCTTGTCCTTCAGAGTTGCGTCTGTCATCGCGGCATCCGCGTGGATGAGGGCCATTATGTCAGTCTTGTGAGGGCGAATCGGGCGCCTCGCTCGCACAACACGAGGCCGCGGAGTGCTACGAGCCAACCGCAACAGCAGCCGTCTGACGAGGAGCAACCGGATGAGTGGTTCCTTTTTGATGACCTGGCACCTGAGCGTGTGAGACGGGTCGATATAAAGCAAGCCCTTAAGGAAGAGTCACCTTATCTCCTGTTCTACCAGGTCCAACCTATTGATGAAGACCTGGCCTCGAGAGGCGATCCGCCGAGATATGAGGATCTGGACATGGAGGGAAGTGGAACTCAAAGCCGACATGGGGATGCGAACGAAACTCAGCATAGCGCGGATACGGCATTAGGCACGGTGAAGTCCGAACTTGACCTTACCAGCGGAAAATCCGGACCATGGGAGAAGGTGGAACGAGTGGAAGGTACGCATACAGATGCCCCATCGGTTTCCGTCTCCCTGGCAGCTTCGGATTGCGGAGCACCTGCGAGGAGCAGCATGTCTTCCACCCTCGACCCCTTGGACCCGGAGCATGGACGGAAGAGCAGTGTCACCATCGAGCTGGAGCGCCTGGTCTATGGCTCCGAGTCTGCGGAGAGTTTAACAGCAGGAGCGGGTGGGGCACGTACGACGGCCGAGGTAACACCTGCTGAAGAAAAGAGCGGGTGGCTAAGCACACGGGGGAGGAGAAGCTCCAAAGCGACCAGCAGTGGGACCACGGCTGGCAAGAGTAGGCCTCCGAGCCAGAGTGGAGAAGGCAGGTTGAGCCTGACGTTAAGTCGGCTCGGGATAGGGAGTAAAGATAAGTTGGGTGTGATGGATGCTACTACTGATACTCATAATACTACGGCCACCACGGACGACGGCAATGCGACGACAGAGACCGAAAACCTGGTGGGCATTGGGAGAACTAAGAGCAAGGGCAAAGGCAAGGAGAAGGAGAAGGAGAGTCACAAAGAGAAGAAGGTCGGGAGACTGAGGAGTAAGAGCAAAGATCCTGGTCCACTCGATGGCAATGGGAATGGTAATGGAAGAAGGCAAAAGGATCGACCGGATCGGGAGTGCACGGTTATGTGAGCGTGTTTCTTCAAGATTCTCGGGATTTTCAACTATAATCATAATGCCGTTTGCGGTGGCATGATCGTTGAGTTGGATCGGAGGTAAGAAGATGCAGTAGATAGATGGACGGTTCCAGTCATTATTGCTTATTAGCATTGCATAGTCTACAGGGTGCAAGGAGCATGGTACATGGCGCAAGGCGCAGGGCACAGGGAGGGCGGGCATTCGCTAGGCTTGGGATTTTGTGTTTTGGCGTGTTTGGGATTTTGCGATTCTGGTGGAAACCTTCAAGGTTTTTGAGGGATGCTCCCTCGTTGGGATGATAGATATGTGGTCGGTGGGAATTTGACCACCCCTCTTCCTACTCGTTCCAATTGTAGACAAGTCTTGATTCTGAATGCACGAGCGTTTGTTGTTACTGTCTGCGGTTTATGGAATCTCTGTGATATTCGTGCTGCAAGTGAAATGGAGAGTTGAAGGGTAGTGGACGTCAACACCAGCATAAATTGCCATGGTCCTATAGATAGCTTCGGCTAGGATATACCGTGCTACGTGATGTTAAGGGACAAAGGGGTGTTAGATTATCTCGATTGATCGCGTGTCCCAGTCATCGAGGCTATCCAAATCCCTAAGACTGGGAATTTCAAAGACACCCACGCGAAAGTATTTTCCATCCACGCCTGCAGGGTACACGATCAGTCCGTACGAGTCATAGTAAACGTCTCCAAAGCTTAACTGTCCTGTCTTCTCGTTGGATATGCTGTCGAAGGGCGGGCGTCGAGACCATGAACGCGTGCCCAAGAGGACGAATTGAAGATCTTGAGCGAACTCCGAAGGTATCTGAGATCCGATAGACCGAATGAGGGGGGAAGATCCAATATACAGATCGAAGTGGCAAACCGCACGCATGGGAAAATGGGAGCCAAAAATCCAATTGCCGTCTCCGGGAACATATGCTAGGCGCATTTTGCTGGTGATTCTCAAGACCCCGCTCGTGATCCTGCCAAAGGGGTTGCTATCTTCCTCCAATTGAACAACAGCATCGAGGCTATCGTACAAAGGTTTGAAATTGGGCGCTTCAAACCGAATCCCGTGATGCGAGAGGTTCACTCTACCATGGCCAATCCAGCTCCAAGAGGGACCAATGTATGGGTATTGGTTAGCAAGCCTGTGAATGACTTCATCCAATGAACACTCCTCTGGCAAAGGTAATCCTGTTCAGAAGAAAGGTCCAGTCGCAGTAATTGGCCCACTTCTAGCGAACAAGGAAGCGCTTCGATAGAGCACCAGAGAGATAAAATTTCCCCAAAGGGGCCGGCGTCGAAGGCGACTTCGATCCTCATCAGGGAGAGTCCTAGCTGCGTAGAGGGGGGCTTTTCCATCCTTAAATACTCCAGTCTGATCTTCATCTGGGACGATGTATCTTGGTTGTATATTTGTTTGATCTCCTCCCTCGTACGATGCAGGTTCATAATACGAAACAAGAAGGCGCAAAAGTCGCATCCAGCGGCGCCAGATTGGGTAAGTCGAGGAAGTTCAGGGTAGTGATTGCTCAGCTCGAAATCTAAGCTGATCTTACGAGTGGAATTTTGCGATGGTTCGTTTGGGGAATCCATATCGCTAGTAGGGACATCAAATGACATGGCCAGCGCCCTTCTGTGTTCGTCTGCCTGGAGCTTGTAGTCTTCCGCGGCGGCATGTGCATCGTTGAAGCTGACAACCCGACACCTGGGACAGAATGCAGTCATATCCATTGACGATGGTGGACTGTAGGGTTTGCAAACAAGCAGCCAAAGCTGACAGAGTGAGCATGTTGGTGGTTGTGGCATCGAGTCCTTTCCAGCTTGAGTCTGAGCAACGCCATAAGACCAACGACCCGATCCGGATTAGTGAGAGGAGATAAGACAGGACAGGCATATGTCCCTCTGTTCGTGGTATAGAACAGCGGTAGGGTGGAGTCCATCCAGGCTCAGTCTGAGTGGCTAGTTTGAAAGCAACATTTAGGCCAAAATTTTGCGATCTGATCGGCATTGGGACCCCGCGCCGCCTCCTCCGCATCAGGGCATCTTATGTATAAATCATCGTTAGGGCGCGGAGAAAAGAGTATACCCAGCCCAAAAAAACTCGGACACCCGGCGTATCTTCAACTACCCCAGACACACACGAACCATTACGATGGCTGAAGTACCTTCGCAAACTGACCCTGAGATTCAGTCCTACAAGAGCAAAGCCACTATGCGTAAGTTAATCGTCAAAACTGGCAGTTAGCAACTGACCCAAATCCAGCAAATGACGAGCGGTCGGCTCAAGGGGAGCTTTCAGGAGGCTGTCGGTGTGGGAAGGTCAGATATCAGTCTTCTGGGAGTGCAAGCGACATCACGCTCTGTTACTGCCGTGCCTGCCAGCAGCTGTCAGGCTCAGCATATCTTCCGTTCATCGATGTATCAACGTCTGGGCTCAAGTTTACTGCGTCGTCCACGTTGACGAAGCTGAAGCTTTCGGACGCGGCAGAAAGAAGTTTCTGCTCGAGCTGTGGATCACCCATCTCGATGAGGTACTTGAGTGAGCAGGACCTCACAGGGTTAACCCTGGGTTCGGTCGATGTAGCAAGCGTCAAAGACTGGAGGCCGAAGATTATGAAGCATATCTTTCTTGCAGAGAAGGCACCTTGGACAACGGTTCCTGATGATGGGACGCCACGTTTCGACGGGTTTTCCGACGAAACGATACAGGTCAAGCCATTCGCGGAGCCCAGATAGGGCAAAGTTCAGGACTTTTGTCTGTCTAATGTACGGAGATACTCTTCATTCTTGCTTTGAGCTCCGAATAATGGATTGCACGGCTTTTGATGCACCTTCGTTGTAATTGTGGATCTCGAGAAACACGATGTTGGACTTTGCGCGAGTTGGAACAGGTCGAGGTCGTTGAAGATCAGCATCGCACATGCTGGTTTATGTTGATCGAATCTATAAAGCAGGACGGAAATCCATGAAACAACGACAGAATCCTGATGGAAGATTGGGTTGATGTTTGGGAAATGATTGATGGATGAGGGTTGATGACGACGTGGTGCGGTGGCTGGGTGGCGGCTGCTCTCCCTGCCACTTTCCTGCCACCACGTCGCCCGCCAGCCCCACGAACAGCTAAAAGTCCACTTCCCAACCACAACCCTTCCAGATACCTTTTTGCACCCTTCGTTTCACAGCTTTGTGTCTGTCCTACACTCTTTGTTTGCACTACTTTCGTTTTTGTGTTCTTCACTACTTACTATAGTCCTGTACAACTGTCAACACCATAACCATCTTTCTTTCGCCCTATCGATAAGCAAGGTTCCCTGGGTGAACCACGTCTATCGGCAAGGAGCATTTTATATCACGTTTCACACTCGACATTCCAACCTGTGGCAGTGGGATCAAAAGGCCACGGTGGGGAAATTCCCTGGAGCACGATCAGGCAATCCGCATTCCTGAACGCCAGTGCGTTGTCCCAGCGCCCATGGCTCAGATTCATGCACCTGTCCCTCCAGCTTCGGCGTCAAGCGCAACTCACTGCTCACTACGACGAACAGATCGAGTGACCGCTCCACATCCGCTGAAACAGAATCCGCCCTCTGTACTCTCGCTGAGAGAATCTGCGGACTGGTCCAACTTCGATGATGTTGAGATTGACGCCCCGCTTCGACCTCCTCCATCGGCGTTGACTGCAACCTCTACTCACTACGACCCGCACGATCCGGACACGCCTCTGCAGGAACACACACCGAGGCTTGCACAGGGACATCAGCGCTCTCTCACTGGGACATTCTTGAACAATTGTCAACCTTTCCTCTCAAGAGCTACTTCTACACTACAGCAGCACACTGCCCGGGCATCCCTTCATTCTCCAACCAAATCCCTGGCAAGCTTCATTCCCTCACGGAGTTCGATAGGAGCAACCGCATCGCAACCAAAGATCAAGGCTGGTGCGAAAGCCCTTCAAAACTGGTTCAACGGGACCTCCGGCCCAGTCAGTCTCGGCGTCGCGGCGCCCGACGACTCAGAAGACGACTACGACTCAGACTTGGAAGCGGAAAACGAAGAGCGCGAGGGCAATATGCTCTCCAACATCTTCAACCGCGGGTCCTCCCTCACCAGCCCAAGTCCTGGCAGTGCAGAGACCACACCCAAGCGCACAGCACCCCATAACCAGCCATCGTCAACCACGAGTACCCGCTTTGCCTGGCCCTTCTCCACCTCGAATCAAGACTCCAAAATGGCGCCCACGTATCACAATCCCTCGGACGAACTCCTCAACCTAAACATATCACAGTCCCTCTTCCCCCATGGTCCAGTCGATCCTCTTGCCCCATCCTCGTTCAACGACCTCCTTTCCACCGCTGAAGCACTACTTACTCGGTACCAATCCTCCTACCGACAACTCTCGACTGCGTTGAGAGATGCCCGCGCCGAGCAAAGCGCCCAAGAGGACGAACTAGAAGAGGCAGATACCCGCATCGACTTGTTGAAAATGCAGCTCGAAGGCATGGCACAAAAGGCAGAGGAGCGGGACGAGGAGCTCAGGAGGCTCAGGGAGGAACTGGAGTGGGAGAGGCGAATGCGGAAAGAGGCCGAGAATAAGAGAAGTATTACGCTGGTGAGAGGGGAATGCAGCGGGGAGGAGCAGCAGCAAAGGAGGAGGAAGAGGGCTTCGAATTCGGGTGTTTCCGTTGATTCGGGGTTCTTCGACGAGGACGGGGATGGGGAAAGTGTCAGTTCGGCTTGTTGTGTGAGTCCGACGTCCGAGACGGGTGCGGCGTCGGAAGTGACGCCCATTGCGAAGATGCAACGCCCGCAGCCAAACGACCACACGCCTCGAAACTCGACAGCTAGCGGTTCGCTCTGTGCCAATTGTGCGAACGCATCGCATGCCTCTGTATGGGCGAGACTGGCCAGAGAGAGAGAGGAAAGTCAGTTTTTGAGAAGGAGAATAGAGGCGTTGGAGAGCGCGGTGGAGGGCGCTTTGAACGTAGTTGATGGGCCTTGGGGATTGAGATAGGGAATTGGTGTATGGCGATCAAAATCAAGACGGGATCGGGGGATGTAGGAGGAAGACTGGCGTTCAGGAATTTTCGCATTTTGAACGGCGTATATCTGGGTATAGTGACGGGCTTCAGGTTTATAGGTCGGTTATAGGACCACTACAATGCATTCCCCATTACATTCACCTTCTTAACTCTCTTTCTTTCCTTTTGTCGAGCCTTTATTTACGAAGGGCCATTCCCCTCTCCACGAATTCTACTTCGCTCTCTTTACAGAAGAGCAGTATACCTCGTAACACTCACATAGTTTTTCCGTGGTCCATCGACATCGTACCGGAGCTCCCACCATTTCGACCCCTCTTGCTCGGTGGTAGCAGCAGCGTCGACCATGCTCTGCCCGAAAGACCACCTCGCAGAATATAAATCGTTTCCACACAAATGTTTCTCGCGATGCTGGGCCTCGTACACTTTAGCAGCAACACCCGAGGAGGAGGAGGAAGAAGGGAAAATTGGGCCCATCTCAACAAACAAGTTCTTTGCGTCTGGTACCGCATCGGGAGAATCGGGCGGGAAGTAGAGGGCTATGAATTCTTCTTCTTCCTCGCCATCGCCGTCTATGGTGGTAGGATGATTTTGCTTTGCTGCTTGTGAAGGAGAAGAGATCGAGGTACGTTCGAGACGGTAGATATATTGGCGCTTCGCTGTGAGGCGTAACCCCTTTTCTGTGACGAATTCGGAGTTCTCGGTGTACAGCAGAGCCTGCCTTTCATCTCCACCATCTGAGCCAGCGGAAGGGAGAGGCGCAGAGGAGCTAGGAGAGTAGGGCTCGAATATCGCAATTCCGGTGGCCGTGCCGGAAGGAAGCGTGTCCATGTGCGACGTCAATGTGCGCTCGAACCGCCATTTCGGCACGGATGCAAGAGTCGTGAAGAGCTTCTTTGGTAGAGATGGCGAGCCAGTGTCCGAGGATCTCGAAGTATCAGAAGTGGTGGTAGTCGGAGGTGATCTCTGTTTCTCGCCGGGGGAAGAACCCAGCGCCGATGTGGGACAAGATATCGCAGGAGATGCCGACTTCGACAAACTCGATAGAGACTGCGAGGGAGGTGATGGAGATTGTTTCGGGAGGAGATCGTACGGGATATCTGTGACGGGGATATGCATGGCTGCTAGCGACTCAGGGCTCAGGATATCGGGGGATCCGGTCTTTGAGTGCGATGACAGGACGGGAGTGTCTGGCTTCTCCAACGTTGGAACCGATACATCCTTGCTTTCCTCCTGTTCATACTCCTTCTGCTTCGCACCTTCAGGAACGTTTGATTCGATTAGGTTCCCAGCGTCGTCTACAAGGACCAACCCATCACCCACTTTGTCTCCATCTGGAACGTTGGCCACTACCTCTTTTCCCTTACTACCCGGCTCCGGCATGAGAAACGAATTCACCGCCTTCAGCGTCTCACGGCTGGGATTCAGGGCCCCACTCGTCGTCGTAATCCACGAGAGCCGCTGTTTGATGAAGGTCTTATCGATTCTCCTGTTCGCATGTGCCGTACTATTCGAGGAGCCTGGGAGCGCGATAGCTCCTCTCTCGTCAGCGTAAAGGCAGAGAATCGTGAGTGCGACCCCGACGGCGAGGTCCTTGCCCGTCGGATCGCAGGCCAGGATGGAAGGCGCCTCCTTGCCTGCTGCTTCCCTCTCTCGGAGTACACTGTCCAAGAACAATGGAAGGCGCGAGAGCTGTGCGCGAAGATCGCGGGAGCCGAGTTTACCTGGTTGAAGCGAGAGATGAAGATATCTCTTGCTCTTTACGAATCCCCGCTTTGTAGTGGTTAGGAGTTTGGGTGCACAGCTGATCACGACGTCGAAGGGCGCTAGATCCAAGTTCTCGCTCGCTGAGACGTAAAGGGTTGTCGTTGGTTTGATCAGAGTGGGAACCGCCTCCGGCCCTTTCTCCTTTGCCACCAATTCGCCGATCACAAAAGGGAAATCCTCTTCGTTGGTTCTCATCAGGAGTTCATGATTCTGCCAGAATACAACTGGCGTGAGGCCGTTCGCCCATGCTTCGTGGTCGTCGGCTGCACCTTGGATGTAGCCGTGCTCGGAGACTTCGGCGCCGTGGACGCGGCGGGATGCAGTGCAGCAGATAATGGGATGAAAGTCCTCGAAAGAAGGTGGGTCAGGGGGTAGAGAGGACGATTGCGTCACCCAGAGGGGTCGCAGGGGCTTGTTGGAGAGAAGATTCCGGAGATGGTCGATCGAGGGATTGCAGATTTCCAGGAACGATCTGACGAAGGCGTCGATGCGTTTTTCGATTTGGGCGTGTTCCGAGGCGGAGACGGCAGTGGGTGGCGTGTACAGTTCATGAGGGCCAAGGTCAGGAAAGAGGGCGCGGTTGAGAACGCAGGCCCAGATGGGAATTGTTTTGGAGAGGGCATCTGGCATACCTAGAGGGTTGTTAGGGCATGGATTTGGAATAGTGATGGGTGTTGGAAGTAGGCTTACTCTTTCCCCTTCGGGTGGAGTCGACGATAACGCAACTATAAGAGACTCAATCAGCCCTCTGAAAATCAAGTTTCGGTTATATGATAGTGCCATCAACTTACCCCCCATACTTCCCAAGCACATCCAAGACCTGTAAATTCACCCTTCTCAGGCTGAAACCCCATTCGCCCACGTGCCCATCCGTGCTCTTAAAGTAACAACTGCCAGCCTTCTTTTGTGGTGGAATATACCAACTGCCGCATCTCTCGTTCGCCACAAGCGGCAGTCTGTACGCTTCTGAGACTGAAGTGACAAATGCAGAGTCGGAGGTGATGGATGCGAGACGGTTTGGTATACTGAGGGCAGAGCGCTTCAGAGAAGAAAGCGTAGAGGAAAGGGAAAGAGAGTTGGCGGGGAAGATGAGGTCGGATTGTGTTAAGGGGCGGGCCATTTTGTAAATTTTGAGGGATCAAGTGGTGTATGTATGATTAAGCTAAAGTGGAATAATGCCGATATAGGTATTTCGGGAGAGGCCTAGGGCAGAATCTGCAGATGAGGGGATTTAAGTGGCGAGAATTATTGAAATGTACATCTCGTGTTATGATAAGGTTCCAATATGCGCCAAAATCGGGCGCCAAAAACGAGTGTGTGCAAAATGTTGTTCTGTGGTGGTGGTTTCTGTGGGTGGTTATGGATGCGAAGAGACTGTGGGTTTAGGTGTGGATCCGTTCAGGCGAATTCAAAGTCACAGCTTAGTGATAAAGAGGGCTAAGGGGAACCACTCCCAACTGTGTATTCCGAATAGCTCTACAAGTTGTACTACATAACATACTCGACAGTCGAGCACCGGGAATCCAATTGCCATATCTCTGAGTAACTTGCAAGCCAAAAAAGAGTTTTCTCTTTTTGAAGTCGTGCGCGGTCATTCACAGGCATAGGTATAGTCCAATCATATTTGAAAGCGACCACCGCACGACTCGGCATATTACTTTAGCGGTCCTACCACTCAGGCTTGTGACATTCCAAGGTTGGATGGCGGCCGACAGTGAATTGTCAATGCGTGGACTGACCATGCAACGGAATTACGTTGACATGGCACTTCAATTCTGCTCATCATGGAGTCACCCATCATGAGGGAATACAGGGGGTCAGAAGCCAAAAGTTCTACTATAACTAGCGCACAGAATGTCGTGTGCTTGGGGGAAGTGATCGGCCTGAGACGGAGTCAATAATGTTTGCATGTGCATAACGGATCATCCTGATGCTGTATATATTAGAGAGAAAGATCATTCAGGAATTCTGAAGTGGCAAGATGATAATGGAAATCAAAGAAGCGGAAGGTGGTGCAGGTCGGAAGGATGCAAACCTTGCCAACGGCAGACCCTTTCTGCCCGATGTTACGATTCTTGCACCCCCCAAAAACCGACTTCATGGTTGATGATGAGGTCATGTTAAGGTGTTGAAAGAGTCTCGTGGCTTGCCACTAGTGGGTGTCTGGTGTTTTGCGGGGAAACCCCCAGGGAAGCCCTGGAGCGGTCGCACCCCACCACCACGGTGCTCAAGATGCAGGAACAGGAACACCAGGAACCTCAGCTGCGCCTTTGTCCCCCCAGATACCCTCCTATCCGCGTGGTCTTTTGACTCCCCTTGGAGTTCCTGCTGGTGGCTTTTGATCTAGTGTGTTTGTCCACGATGCCCTCAGCGGTTCGATGCAAGCAGTCGTCTGACGCAACCGCCCTGGAGAAGTGGGCGCATGGACCGAGGTCACGAGCACCGCCCTGACATGGAAAGCTTAGATGGGGCCAAGGACATTGCTTCCTTCATGGACTATTTACACCAGTCTCTTCTCAATGATTTTCGGGTTCTCCAATGCGCTCTGGAGCGGCTAGACTCCAACGACCCTTCACGCCCCTGACCATGTCTCGTCCCGCCCGTTACGACTTCAAAACCAGGCCTGTGGCCCATCCCGACGCCATCGTCGCCGGCGACAAGTGGCGCTTTACCATCCTCACCGACGGCCTGCTGCGCTTCGAGTGGGCTGAGGATGGGCAATTCGAAGATAGGGCTTCGACCTTCGCTGTCAACCGCGAATTGGCCGTTCCCGAGTTCTATGTCTGGGATCGCGGTCATTCCGTCGAGATCGTCACGCACCGCCTGCACGCCATCTACGACAAGAAGCGATTCAGCTCCGAAGGCTTCGCTGTTAGTCTGAAAGGGCCAGATGCGAAGAGATGGACATATGGCCAGCAGATCTCCAACCTTGGGGGGACACGGCGCACATTGGACACGGTCGACGGCAGGGCGGATATTGGGCCTGGAGTGCTGTCCAGAGACGGGTTCGCAATGCTGGACGACAGCAAAAGCATGCTTTTTGATAAAGATGGCTGGATTGCTACACGGAGAGACGGCGACCGTATAGACGGATACCTTTTCGTGTATGGACGGGACTACCGCGCCGCCATGAGGGCCTTTTATGCTGTCTCTGGGAGCCAGCCTCTCCTCCCTCGCTTCGCCTTGGGCAACTGGTGGAGTCGTTACCATCCTTACACACAACAGGAGTACATGGGCCTCATGGATCGCTTCGATGCCGAGGGAGTGCCACTAAGTGTTGCCACCATTGATATGGACTGGCATTTGGTCAATATCGACCCCAAATATGGCAGCGGCTGGACGGGATACACCTGGAATCTCGACCTGTTCCCCGATCCAATCAAGTTCATGAAGGACCTGCATGATCGAAAACACAAGGTCACACTCAACGTGCACCCTGCAGACGGCATCCGGGCCCACGAGAAGCAGTATCCCGAAGTCGCAAGATACATGGGAATAGATCCGAAAACCGAGCAGCCTGTCAACTTTGATTGCACAGATAGGAAGTTCATGGACGCTTACTTTGATATTGTCCACCACGAACATGAGGCACAAGGCGTGGACTTTTGGTGGATCGACTGGCAACAGGGCGACAGGTCACGGCTTCCCGGTGTCGACCCTCTTTGGGTGCTGAACCATTTCCATTTCCTTGACAATGGCCGAGATCAGCGAAGACCGCTCATTCTCTCGCGTTTCGGTGGTCCTGGATCACAGCGCTATCAGATCGGCTTCTCAGGGGACACTCACATGACCTGGGGCTCCTTGAACTTCCAGCCCGAGTTCACTGCTACTGCTTCGAATATTGGCTACGGATGGTGGAGCCACGACATTGGCGGCCACTACGCCGGATTCAAAGACGATGAACTGATTACCCGATGGGTCCAGTTCGGATGCTTCTCCCCTATCCTTCGATTGCACTCTTCCAACAACATCTTCATCACCAAAGAGCCATGGGCCTACAACAAAGAGGCATGCGAGATCATGGAAGACACTCTTCGTTTTCGACAGCGATTGATACCCTACTTGTACAGTATGAATGCGCGGTCCGCTTCTGACGATGAACCATTGATTCAACCCATGTATTGGGACTATCCCGACCGAGACGAGGCTTATACTGTACCGAACCAGTACAGATTCGGCAGTGAGCTGATCGTCGCACCTATTACGCAGCCGCGTGATGCAGCTACCCACATGGGTGCTGTAAATGCATGGTTGCCCCCAAAGCGCTACACCGACATCTTCACCGGTGTTATCTATGACGGGGACCGGAACTTGAGCTTCCACCGAACGCTGGACCGCTATCCTGTGCTGGCCGCAGAAGGTGCCATCATTCCTCTAGATGGAGCATGGCGTCCACCGAACGATGTGCCCAACCCCAAATCCATAGAGGTCCTGGTCGTTGTTGGCGCAGATGGCGCTTTCAACTTGGTTGAAGACAATGGCAGCGGTACACATGTGGATGACGGAGACTTCCGTATGATCGAGAATGGCGGCATAGAGTCCGGCAGCGACAACGTGCGCTTCAGCTACACCCCCATTACATACACACAGTCGACCGGCGTCCTGAAGATTGGCCCCACGTCTCCTTGCGACCCGTCCATCCCGACTAACAGGACTTGGAGTGTGAGGCTTATCTCATATACACCATCGAAACCTGCGCAGATACGCTGCATCACCACGTCCTCGAAGAAGGCTAAGCCGCTCTCTTATACGACTCAAGCAGTTCCTAACGGTACCCTCATATCTTTAGGCTCTGTACCCAGCAATCAAACCATCATCATCGAGCTCAATGAAGGCCCTCAACTCGACGTCCTCGACCCCACAAAGATGATCTGGACGATCTTGCATGATGCGAACATGTTGAATGATCCTAAGCTCGCGATTTGGGATGTCGTGACTGCGCCGCAGGCGGTTAGTACGCGGGTGAGCAGGTTGCAGAATATGGGCATCCAGAAGGAGTTGGTGGATGCAATGGTCGAGTTACTGCTGGCGGATTCGAGGTATGAGTGAGGAATCGAGCGGTGATGGTGTTCCGCATCGATTTTCTGAGGACTCTTGGGATTGACCTGGATCGGATAGCATGGTCTGGCATGAATGGACATGATATGATGAATATACTACTTTGGGATATATATATGGTTTGTCATTTCGCTCCATTTCGACTCCATTTGGAGCATACATAGAACGCATTGGGACGTTTTGATATCGATCTTATGACGGTCCAAATCATTGCCCACCACATGTGGTTCTGTCTTGTGAAGAAAAGATGGAGGTATAAATACGAGATTACTCCAACGTCCTTTCACCGATGCCAACCCTCGCAAGCCCCTGCCCATTTGTACTTTCCCATCATTTAAAATGGTCACGTGATATCGCGCCAACGCGTTCCTTCCCCCGCCGCGCTCTGCTCAGGCAACCATCCAGGCTGTCGGGTGCTGGTCCCCTTTGTGGCTTCTCGTGTTTGTTTTCTGCAGTTCCCTCCTCCCCTTCTCCTTCTCCCTTGTACGACACAAAGACCCCCAGTTATTCTCCTCTCTTTGGTCGTCGTGAGCGATCTTTTGCCACCGAGGCGTGAGACCGCGACAAAGTTCTTATCGATTGGTACGCGAGCGTCAGGGGTCCATCCGCCGCCCTTTGATTGATCATCGAGCTGTGAGTGTCTACATCCTTTTTCATCCTCTCTCCCTCCTGTCGCTCTCTATCTTTCCTTACTGGTCCCTTGATTCAAGACTCCTGGTTTACGTCCATTTTCTTCCTTTCATTTCCTTGAGCATCGTCCAGATTCCGTTCCTTCGCTCACAATGTCTCGTGGCAGGCCCAGACGATCCCTCCGTGGCGACATGAGTACCGAGGACGCTACAACCGGACCTTCTCCGGCCGCAGAAACCAGTACGACTGCCCTTTTCTCGAGTTGGGAATTTTTGCGATGTTTCTCAATTCATCTTGCTGACTTATTAAAAAGGAAAACCGGCGAAAATAGGCAAAGCTCCCAATCGGTCCCAGCCCAACCTCAGACGAACCCGATCCTCTCGTCTGGTGGTTGCCAACTCCTCCGAAAACGACGACAGCCCGCTCGAAGAGGAAGTTGCGCCCCAGGCGCCACCTTCTACACGGAAAATCCTGAAGGCAGTTTCGATCGTCACCCGGGCCACGAGGACCTCAGTCAATATGGCTGCGCCGGCTATGACGGGCGATCAGAAGGGAAGCGGAAGCTCGCTTGGCACACCTTCCATCGAAGGTTCTGAGTACGACACTCCGTTGACCAGCCTCTCCACCACGCCTGCCGGGTCGGTCGGTCCAAGCAAAAGGTCTGCCCGCAAGAGCAGTATGGCCTCAGTTGCGGTTGCATCTTCGTCTCGGAAGCGAAAGACTGCTGCGATTGCGGATAGCGTGGATGAGGACGAAGACATGGAGGAGGATCTGTCGCCAGACGCCCTGCTTGCGAGGCAGTTGCAAAAAGAGGAGGACGAGGAGTACGCCCTTGCCAATAAGCGACGCCGGATTGGGATTGCCGATGCCATTGACGACTCCGAGGACGACGTATATGAGGGTTTGGAGGAAGGGGTACCAATGCCCACGTACCAGGGTAAGGGTAAAGGGAGAGCTGTGGAACCGCCTATTAAGCGGACGCGGTCCACATTGCCCCCAAGAAAGAACTTCATAGCACCCAGCGACGAAGAGCCAGAGGATCAATTGGACGATAGCGAGGAAGAGGAGTTCAAGCCAGAAGACGATGAGGATCTCGATATTGACCTTGACGCGGTCATCGATCTTGTGAGCGATAGCGAGGAAGAACCACTTATGACTGCGAGCAAGACGCGGAAGGCGACAAAATCATCCCCAGCCAAGCCTTCCAAGGGTAAAGAGAAGAAGACCCCCCGCCAGACCGCTGCTGAGCGAGCCCGAGAGAAGCGTAGGAGGCTGGCTGATGCGAGGGAGCGCAATGCTCGGTTTGCTCACATTGAAGACAGGTGGGACCGGAAGAGGGCTATGAATCGCGAGCGTGCTGAGCAAAACCATCCGAAACTGCTCTCTATGTGGGATGACTTGGCCAAAATTCCTGTTTTGGAAACACAGAGGGCTGAGCAACCAAAGTCTATCAACCGCCGCCTCAAACCCTTCCAGTTGGAGGGACTCAGTTGGATGACGCGTCAGGAGAAGACGGGCTACAGAGGCGGGCTTCTGGGAGATGAGATGGGTAAGTTCTTCCGACCATATTATCTCGAACATGTCTAATAGCTATTAGGTATGGGCAAGACCATTCAGGCCGTTTCTCTCATCATGTCGGATTACCCAGCCAAAGATCCAACCCTGGTCGTCGTTCCCCCCGTTGCACTCATGCAGTGGAGCAACGAGATCCGCGAGTACACTGACGGGAAGCTCAAAGTGCTCGTGTATCACGGCACCAACGCCAAGTGCAAAAACATGACCATCAACGAGCTCAAAAAATTCGACGTCATCATGGTCTCGTATAACAGCTTGGAGTCGCTGCATAGAAAGGAGACCAAGGGGTGGACCCGGGGTGACAACATCATCAAGGAAGCCTCTCCTCTTCATGCCATCCATTACCATCGTCTTATACTCGACGAGGCGCACAGCATCAAGTCCCGTACGACCGGGGTGGCCAAGGCTTGTTTCGCTCTCAAGGGAACCTACAAGTGGTGCTTGTCCGGTACTCCCGTCCAGAACAGGATCGGAGAGTTCTTCTCACTGCTTCGCTTCCTGGAAGTCAGGCCTTTTGCTGATTATTTCTGCCGGTCATGCCCTTGCGAGCAGCTCCATTGGCAGATTGACGAAGACCACATGTGCACTGCCTGTAACCATGGAGGATCAGAGCACATCTCCGTCTTCAACCAGGAGTTATTGAACCCCATCACTGGTGATGACCCGGATCTCCGCGAAGATGCACTGGAGAAGCTCCACATGATCACTGCCCGGATCATGCTGCGACGCATGAAGCGCGATCATACGAACTCGATGGAGTTGCCGATGAAAGATATCATCATTCACAATGAGTTTTTCAGCGATGTGGAGCGCGACTTCTCCTCCTCCATCATGACGAACTCCTCCCGGAAATTCGACACGTATGTGGCCCAGGGTGTCATGCTCAACAACTACGCGAATATCTTCGGTTTGATCATGCAGATGCGGCAAGTCGCCAATCATCCTGATCTGTTACTCAAGAAGAATGCTGCCGAGGGACAAAATGTGTTTGTTTGCAACATCTGCGACGAGCCGGCTGAAGATGCAATTCGATCTCGTTGCCACCACGAGTTCTGCCGTGCTTGTGTCAAGGACTATATTGACACCTGTGAAGCATCTGGGTCTGATGCGGACTGCCCTCGCTGCCACATTGCGTTGTCGATTGACTTCGAACAGCCAGAGCTTGAGCAGGATGAGGAGGGTGTGAAGAAGTCTTCCATTATTAACCGCATCAAGATGGAGAACTGGACGTCTTCTACCAAGATTGAGATGCTCGTCTACGACCTCTACAAGCTGCGCAGCAAGAAGCAGACCCTGAAGTCGATCGTCTTCAGTCAGTTCACTTCCATGTTGCAACTTATCGAATGGCGGCTACGTCGTGCTGGCTTCAACACGGTCATGCTGGACGGTAGCATGACGCCAGCCATGCGACAGAAGAGTATTGAGCATTTCATGACGAATCCAGACGTTGAGGTGTTCCTGGTGTCTCTCAAGGCAGGTGGTGTTGCACTAAACCTCACGGAGGCGTCTCGCGTCTTCATTGTCGATCCGTAAGTGTCTCACCAGGCTTCTTATTTGATCATGACTAACATGACTCGCAGTTGGTGGAATCCCGCAGCGGAATGGCAATCCGCCGACCGTTGCCATCGTATCGGCCAGAAGCGTCCCTGTGTCATCACCAGGCTCTGTATCGAGGACAGTGTCGAGTCTCGTATGGTGGCGCTGCAGGAGAAGAAGGCTGCTATGATTGCTGGCACCGTCAATAACGACAAGGTCGCGATGGATCGTCTCAGTCCTGAGGATCTTCAGTTCTTGTTCCGTGGTAGTTGAGCGAAAGGCGATGAGGGATGGATTTCCGGGAGTGGCGTTTTGGAGGGATTAGTTTATGGGTGATTACACTTATGGGCGGCTGTCAAAAAAAAGTTTTCCAACATCGGTACTGGCGTCGCGGATACCAGAGCAAGGCGTCTCGGAGATTATGGGTATACTTTCGAAGGGTTACAGCGTCAGAGAATGGGCAGAGGCTACAGGCCTGCAGAAGAGCCCTGGAGAGCTCAAGACTGCGCTCAAGACTGCGCTCAAGACTGCCCGTTCATGGCATCTATGTAATTTTACGCTAACAGCTATTGATGTAATATCACATATGCACTGATTTTCCTGTTTGTACAAGCTTTCCGTTATGGTTGTTGATATCAGATATTGCACCGAGGGATTTTCTGATGCGACCCCTGTCCCCTCTTTGTCGCCCTAAAACTTTCCCGGCAACGCCAACCCTGTACCTCTTGCACGCCCTCTCCAGTCCGTCGCACTCCGCAAAACACTAACCTTAACTACCCCATCCTCCTATCCTCTCCGCACTCGTGGCACCACCGTCACGATGCAGGCTATCCGCAGACCGTTGAGCTCCGCGCTCCAGAGAGCCGCGAGCCGGCAATGCTACTCCACCAGCTCCAACCCGTACGCCGAGACCATTAAGAACCTGCGCATCAACCACGAAACCAAGGTGCTGTTCCAGGGGTTCACGGGCAAGCAGGGAACGTGAGTGGCTCTCCATACCATTGAGTAGGAAGATGAAAGATCAGAGACATGTGCTGATGCGGGACAGTTTCCACGCCCAACAAGCCATTGAATACGGTATGCGCGCCCCCCGTCGCAAAGGAGATTTGCCCAGACCGAGGATAGGAGAGATTGATTGACACGTCGGCACAGGCACAAATGTTGTTGGCGGCACGAACCCCAAGAAGGCGGGCACCGAGCATCTGGGAAAGCCCGTGTTTGCGACGGTAGAGGAGGCCGTTAAGCAGACTGGTGCTACGGCGTCTGCGATCTTCGTCCCGTACGGTTTGATACTGCGCGTTTGAAGATGGGATCAGGGCTGATGGTATACAGGCCACCGCTTGCGGCGAAGAGTATCGAGGAGGCGCTTTTGGCGGAGATCCCCCTTTGCGTGACGTACGTATCTTGCCAGTTTACTTGGAGTGCAAGAGCTTACAAGTGTCCAGCATCACCGAGGGTATTCCCCAGCATGGTATGTGCAACACTAACTGTCGAATGTCCTACGGCTACTGACTGACGTCC
This sequence comes from Westerdykella sp. P71, assembly GCA_019022765.1. Taxonomy (NCBI): domain Eukaryota; kingdom Fungi; phylum Ascomycota; class Dothideomycetes; order Pleosporales; family Sporormiaceae; genus Westerdykella; species Westerdykella sp. P71. Next base: position 7,220 of record JAFHBW010000343.1, on the reverse strand, counting down.
CCAGACATGGTCCGCATAACAGACATGCTCAAGTCGCAAAACAAGACCCGCCTCGTCGGTCCCAACTGCCCTGGTATCATCGCTCCCGTATGCCTCCCCTTTCTTCCCCTTTCCCTCTACACCAGCTAACCATACTCTTAGGGCCAATGCAAAATCGGCATCATGCCCGGCTTCATCCACAAGCGCGGCCGCGTCGGTATCGTCTCCCGCTCCGGTACCCTCACCTACGAAGCCGTGAACCAGACCACACAGGCCGGTCTGGGCCAGTCCCTGGTCGTCGGCATCGGCGGTGACCCCTTCTCCGGCACCAACTTCATCGACTGCCTGAAGGTGTTCCTCGAGGACGAGGAGACGGACGGCATCATCATGATCGGCGAGATTGGAGGCAGCGCGGAGGAAGACGCGGCGGATTTCCTGAAGGCGAACAACAAGGCGGATAAGCCCGTGGTCAGCTTCATTGCGGGTATCAGTGCGCCGCCCGGAAGGAGAATGGGTCACGCTGGTATGTTTCCATTTTCCATATTTCCCCCTGGATTTGGTGCCTTTCCCACCTAGCCTCCACATCTTTTGTTGCGCTTCTTCGCGGCTGTATATATCCGACAACCCGCGCTAACCCCTTCCAGGTGCCATTGTTAGCGGCGGCAAAGGCGACGCAAACTCCAAGATCAACGCTCTCGAGGCCGCCGGCGTCGTCGTCGAGCGGAGTCCCGCCAGCTTGGGCAAGACCCTGTATGACGAGTTCGTCAAGCGCGACTTGATATAGATTGTCATTTCAATTAGGGGGGAACCATCTGAAGGCGCAGGTCACGTTTGATTGAAAGCGTTGCATTCTATCAAGCAAAGCAAGCGTGCGAGCGTTTTGAGCGTGCCGTGTTAGATACCGACGGGGTTTATTGTGGAGGAGGGACTCTGTGTATTATGCATACATGCGTATCTTCAGTAGATTGTGAGATGCTTAATGTACATTTATTGCCTTTATAGATCAAATCCCTGGTGTTCCTACAATTCTTCTCTCTCTGCAAGTCTAGGTGGTCCAAGCTCCAACATTTTTCGGACGTCTCGTCCTGCACTCCCACCACCCTCCACCTGCAAGTGTGTTTGACTTCAACGCACGGAGATTTACCAATTGAAGAATGTCAAAAACCAAGACCAAGCGCGCCAGGAGGGAAGCGAAGAGGGACCATCAGAAGAAAGTAGCCAAGTCGCTGAAATCCGCATCCTCCGCGCATAAGGCCAACTCCACACCCGCGACTTCTGCGAAGGCCGCGAAAGCGCAGCCGGGGAAACAGAAGCCGAAGACCCAACCCGCCAGGGCGCAACCCGAAGTGCCTTCGAATCTCTCCTCGAATCTGTCCCCTCCCAAACCCTCACCTTCGACCGCTATCACAGACCCCGAATCACAAGGCGCAACATCGCAGGCCACCCCCAACCCAAGGAAAAGGAAAAGGGAGGTACCGTTCGGCACATACGACAACATCTTGCTAGTAGGAGAAGGGGATTTCAGCTTCACCCGCAGTCTAGCCATCGAGCATGGCTGCGCGAACGTCACAGGCACGAGCTTCGACACCGACGAGGAAGTGCGGGCCAAGTATCCGGATACGTTCCCCGCCATCCACGAGGAATTGGGCGCGCTTACGCCGCCCGTGCCGATGTTCCATGGGATTGACGCCACGAAGGTGTCGTCGTACAAGTATCTGCGGCCCGAGGAGGAGGGAGGGGATGGTGACGAAGAAGATGGCGGGAGGGGGAATGGCAAGGCGAAGGGCAAGGCGAGTTGGGATACTGTCGCCTTCATGTTTCCGCATACGGGCGGCCTGTCGACGGATGTGAATAGGCAGGTCCGCGCGAATCAGGCGCTGCTGGTGTCGTTTTTCGAGTCGTGCCTCGAGAAGAAGGGCTCGGATCGCGAGAAGGAGGATACCACCAGCAGCAGTCACAACGGCGGCAACAAGAGGGATAAGAACGCTAAGAACGGCAAGAAGGACGATAATAACAAGAAGAAGAAGGATACCGACAAGACACGCTTCCTCAACCCCAGATCCGGCAAAATCATCGTCACCCTCTTCGAGTCTTCTCCCTACACCTTGTGGAACGTTCGAGACCTTGCCCGACACTGTGGCCTGCGCGTCATCGAGTCCTTCGAGTTCGATTGGGAAGATTACCCTGGGTATCGGCATGTCAGGACGCTGGGGCAGTTGGAGGGTGGCGGTGGGTGGAAGGGGGAAGATCGGAGTGCGAGAATGTATATTTTTGGGGTGAAGGGGGAGGAAGAAGGGCGGAAGAGGAGGAAGAGGAAGAGGGGTGGGGAGAGCAGTGATTCGGAGGGGGAAGGCGGTGATTGAAAAATCCAATGATACAGAGAAAGGGTGGCTGGCGAACTGCGAAACAGCAGGATTTATTTCATGGTTGGATGGAGTGGCCATTCCATCATGCCATTTAACGGCAAAGGCACCTTTAACTACCAAGAAACAAACACCGAGATACCACGACCAGCGGACCCAGTTGCGCCGGACCCGACACCATACCGCACTCCAAAAAGAGAACGTTAGCTCAGAACAGCAGATGCTATATACGCGGGAAGAAAGAGGGACGCCGACCCAAAGTTCCCGCCAAACACCAATCCATGCCGGTGTAACACTCCGACGCCTACCATGTCCGCATCATATGTACAACTCCCAAGTCCGGAATGCAAAGCCAAGGAAGGAGGAAACAGTTCGTCATACAACCCGCAACACTCGCTGAGAGCTGAAAGAAAATACCCGCAAGGCATGAAGCACCTCCCCACCTACAGTATAAACACCTTCCTCACCTCGGACTCTCTGAACTTCTCCCCATCGACACCACCTCCCGGATCCCGTACCCACCCCTTCTCTGTGCCCACCTCTTGGTTAAACCTCTCTAGCCTCTCCCGTCCGTACACCCTCCCGTTCGGCAACACCCTCGGATCGTCTTCGACAATACTCTTGGTGTGCAGGGCCTGCGGGACGTTTTCGGCGAGGGCGTTGAGCTCGGTGCTGCAGATGGGGCAGACGGAGACAGTGGTGCCATCGACGGAGGACGAGGGATGGGAGAGGCTGGAGTGCGGTTGGGAGGAGTGGCAGGCTGGGGTTTTGAGCGCGGACAGGCCCGCGGAGAGAGCGACGTGGAGGAGGGGCCGGGGCGGAAGGGAGAAGAGCGTGTTATGTGTTGTCAGGAAGAGGTGGGCGAGGTAGTCCCAGCGGGCAGGTGAGTAGGCAGACTGAAGAACAGAGTTAGCTGGATTATCCGTGCGGAAACGGAAGGAAAGAAGAATAGACGGGGGATCGAACAGGTAGAATGGAAACATACCGCAAAAGGCTCCACTTTCTGCCACGGCTTGAACATCAATAACGCGCCACCACCCTGTTCCAACATGTGGGTGGGCATCCCCATGAGATACTTCTGCGCATGCAGCATGGCCTCGAACAGCTTCTTCTCCCCTGTAGCAGTTGTTGTCACCTCTGATGCTTCTTTCTGCTGCTCCTCCGCGCCCATCCAATCATCTGCATCTGAATCCCCTCCTCCCCGTCTTAACAACTCATGTCCCTCCCTCAGCATCTCAATGTACTGCTGATACCTCAGCTCCAACTCCAGATCACCGCCCAACTTCTTCAGCGCCTGCGAATTCTCCTTACACCACGCCAAAGCCTTGCTCGTATCGTGTCTCTCGGCCAAGCTCTCCTGGATCTCCATGGCCGCCCCGAACGCATGCAGATCCACCAGATCCTCTATCCCCGTGCTCTTCGCCAACGCCAACGCACTCCCGTTGTACCCGTTCCGGAGCAGATAGTCGACGAGCAGTCGATTAAGCCGCACGCGGCTCCACCGCTCGAACTTGACGTCGCTGAGACTCCGCATCTCGTACAGTTCGCTCAGGTGCTGGATGCGCGCCTTGCTGGCTGCGTTGTACTTCTTCTCGTCCTCGTGGAGGGCGGCGAGTTTACGTTTGAGGGTCCGCAGTTTCGCGATCATGGCGTCGATGTCTTTGAGGGCCTTCTCGGAGCCCTGCGTCTTTGCGGATTTGAGGGCGGAGGCGAGGTCCTTCTGGAGCGAGGAGGCGGCGTGTTCGAGGTGGCGTTGGGCGGTTTTGAAGGTTTGGCGGGATTGGGCGTAGGGGAGGCGGAGGAGGGGCTGGTCCTGCGAAGTTGTTAGATCCATGATGCCGTTCCTCTTAGACTGAAACTTTGAAGAATTTGAAGGTTATGGGACTGGGAGAGGAAAGGACCGCACGAACACATGCGGTGGTGGACATGGAAGAAGGGGAAGTGAAAGCCGACATACAAGCAGAAGATGCGCCTCCGCATTCAGCTCGATGGAGTCGAGCTTCGCCATGCTGGCTGTGACGCTCCCTCCCTCGCGAGTTCACAGTACGCTCCAAACGTTGAGTATGGGGTGACTTGGGCAGTGTGCGGGTGTCGGACTTCCCTTCGGAAGTTCTCAAGCAGCCACTGCCCGGGCTACAAAGCTGCCTTCAGAAAGTAACGAAATGTATGGGTTGGATCAGATAAGGAGCGATGAATATGGGGTTTCCCTTTGAATCGAGCGGGGAAAGGCAGCTACATCGGGTTATGCGCGTGGATAGTGGAGGTGTGGTAGTGTTGGAAGCTTAGGCGGGGGTACCATAACCAGCTCGATCGATCCAGCTTGATGCCTGGTCTGTGCGCTCACCACCAGCTTGCCCGTGGATAACCATCCTGCTCAACATCACATTTGGTTCGTAGAATAAGCCGTAATGATACTTCAGATTCCCAATAGAAAAGATTCATTTTAGTCATGAGCCAAAAATCTATAGACGCCTCTAAAGACTCCCAATGCAATCTTAACCCGCACTGGGCTGCTGCTTCCGCCTCCCATGCAGGAGGACCATCCCGCGGAGCCGGAAGCGCCTGCGGCGGACTTCCTGCTGAAATCCCGACGGCTGCTTTTGGACCTTCTAGGTCTCGATGGCGCATTGCCTTCCCCCGCGGCATTCCTAACTCCCTTGATCATGAGAAAAATGCTAATGCACCGGTTTAGACGGCACCAGCAGACAACATCTTCTTTCGGAGGTGGTTCTTGTACTCTCCGATGGTTCCGTTCCACTTCGTCACGGTCTTGTTCTCGCAGACCATGATGTCCTTTGCAATCTTATCCAGAAGCCTGAATGTTGTTAGCATGAACTCGAAAAATTGGGTTCAAAGATGCTTACCTGAAGTCGTGAGAGACGACGACAACACCACCGCTGAATGCGTTGATAGCATCAGCCAAACTGTCAATAGTCGGGATATCCAAACCGTTGGTAGGCTCGTCCAGGAGCAACATGTTGGGTCCCTCAATAGCCAATAGCGCGAAGACGATTCTGCTCTTCTGGCCTTCGGAAAGCGTCGCCATCTTGGCAGTCTGAGCTTCACCGCTCAGTCCATAACGACCAAGCTGTTGTCTCCAGTACTGGTAGTCCTGGCTGGTGCTGGCATACTTGTCGCGGACGAAGTCGAGAGCGGATTTGGTGAGGTCGAGCTGTTCAGCGGAGTGCTGGCTGTACATGCCCAACTTCAAGTGGGTGTGGCGAGAGACGGAACCGGACGTGGGCGACAAGGCTCCTGTGAAGATGCGGAGCAAAGTGGACTTGCCGACACCGTTGGGACCGACGAGGGCGGTACGGGAGTCCATGTCGACACCGAAGTCAAGATTCTCGTACAGGTTGTCCTCGGGCTTACCAGAGTAGGAGAAGGTGACGTTGTCCAGGGACAGCACGGGCGGGGGAAGCTTCTCGACATCAGCAAAGCGGAAGGTGAAGACTCTGTCGGGCACGACGGGCTGGATGAAACCATCGGCCTCCATCTTGTCCAAAATCTTCTGCCTGGACTTGGCCTGGCGCACCAAGTTGGCGTAGGTACCAGCTGATGCGATGAACTTCTTGATGTGCTTGATTTCATCCTGCTGCTTCTCGTACGCCTTCTGCTGGTTGGTCTCCTGTTCGGAGCGCGTCTTGATGTACGAGTCGTAGTTACCACCGTAGTAGAGGAGCTGCTTCATGCGCATGTCGATCATGTTGGTGCACACGCCGTTGAGGAAATCCATGGAGTGAGAGACGAGGATGAGTGTACGATCCCACTTCTTCAAGTATTCTTCCAACCACACGCAAGCTTCCAAATCCAAATGGGCAGTGGGGTCGTCGAGAAGGAGGAGCGAAGGCTTGACGAACAGAGCCTTGGCGAGCGCAACACGCATACGCCAACCACCGGACATGTCCTTGGTCTTCTTCGAGATGGTCTTCTTGTTGAAACCGAGACCGGTAAGGATGAGGGACGCACGAGTGTGGAAGGTGGAGGGGTCCATGGATTCTTGTCGCTAATGCGTTGTTAGCATATGTATACAAGCAAGACAAAGGGGGCATGCATACCTCGTAGAGTTCCTCCAGCAGAGGGCTCTCAGGGCCATCCCTCTCTAGGATATCTTCGGCGAGCTTCTCGAGACGAGCCAGCTCGTTCTCCGCCTCCCTGACAACCCACTCGAGAGCGCCAAGCTCGGAAGGTGGCGCACCTTGATTGAGTAGGTAGATGTCGATGTGCTCAGGGAAAGGGAACTCGCGCTTGTCGATGGCCTTCAGGAAGGTGGATTTGCCACAGCCGTTCTCACCCAGGAGACCATAACGACGGCCGTAGTTGACTTCGATGGTGGTGTCGTTGAAGAGCACTCGACCGTGGAAGACGAGCGAGGCGGATGTGATCTTGACGTCGCGAGAGGCCTCAAGGGAGGCGAGGACACCGGTTGTGACACGATCCGAGAGGCCGTGCTTGTCTTCTTGCAGAGTGAGCTTCTCGACCTCCTCGTTCAGCTCGAGGTTCTCGTCGCCATTGACGGAGGAAGCCTTGGAGGCGTTCTTAGAGCCTGCGCGGCTAGACAACTTGGAGGCGGCGGTCTTCTTTGGCTCCTTGCCCTCAGCGGCACGCTTGGCCTGACGGGCGGCTTTTGATGCGGATACCATGGTGTGCGATGCGTAAAATCCGTGGAGTCCGGGGTGGGGATGGAGGAGTGATTGGGGGGGGGGGGGAGTAAATTTAGTGTAAGATATTTTTGGGTGCCCCGATACCCGGTTATCTATACGGACGGTTAATTGGTTTCTATTATAAAAATATCCCACCCCAACAGCCCCTACTAGATCTAGTATGCCGTCTTCTGCTTTAAAAAAAAAATGGGGGGGGGGGGGGGGGGGGGGGGGG
>JAFHBW010000342.1:0-27531 GCA_019022765.1 Westerdykella sp. P71 | reverse complement strand
GGATGGAGGGGATCGGTGGGGGGAGTATGGGGAGGGGGATCTGGTGCCGTTGAGGTCGTTTGAGGGGGAGATTGCGACGTGGATTTTGCAGACGCTGGGGAGGCATCCGGATTGGCAGCTTGCGGAACCGGTGAAGGGGCTTGACGCGTATGGGAGGAAGAAGGGGGATTGGGGAGCTGTGAATGAGGAACTGGCGCGGAAATGGCGCGATGGGGTTGCTGGAAGTGCTGGACCTTTTGGCATCCTTGAGGTTGAGCGCGACGGCGACGGCGACGTCGACTCTGGCTCTGACGCCGACGCTCGGCCAGCCGACTTCCTGTCCGACGTAATATGGTGGCTTCTGCCAGACACCTTCAAGCGCGTCTTCCATCCTCGTCCGCACACACATGTCATGATCGCCGATCTGATAGTGCAGGACTTGCACCGCCGAGAAACCGATCAGAAGAAGAAGTTCCAAGATCAGTTGATGTGGGGAATCTTGATGGGTGCAGGACTGCTTGTGATGCGGGTTTCAGTGTGGGTGTTGATTTTTGTGGGATTTGTGATGATGTTGAGGGAGTTGTGGGGGTGGAAGGGAAGGGGGGAAGATAAAGGGAAGGGGAAGTATGTCGCTGTTGAAAGGGAAGAGGAACAGAAGGACGAGGGGATGGAGAACGAAAGGGAACCGTTGCTGGGGAACAACGGGACGACGAGAGTGGATACTTCGAAGGGGAGGAGTTATGATGCGATCGTGTAGCGTTCATGAGTTCACGGCCGCTCTGAAGGGTACTTAGCATTGGCATGTTTTGACGCTTTTGTTCATTTCTTGAGATATGTAGGGTATAGAGTCGCATCTTCTGGTTCTGTAATGTGTCAGCTAGGAACACTTCCCCAACATAGCCCACTGTGACACACCCACCTTTACTCTGATCCCCGCGAAATCATAAAGAACACCCTACGAATTGAAAATCCGACTATACAACATCTCATGCCTCCCAACCCAAAGATCCATAACTGGCACCCCCTGCCCAGCCTCCTCCGTCGTTCTCTCCCACCCCTCCTCCACAAGCCGCCAGATCCTCTCTTGCAACTCTCTACTCGCCAGGATGGCTTGCGCCTGGTAAGGGCCCATGACGCTTGCCCGCACCGCCGCACTCATAATCGTCCTCGCATGGGAGAAGAGAAAGAGGTACGCGGCATCTCGCAAGGGGATGTCGAAGGCACGGGTGACAAGACCCCACAAGGGACCTAGATGGGCGTTGAGATGCGTAGAGAAGGGATTCGAGGTCGAGGTCGGAGGTTGAGAGGCAGAGCTGCGCAGGGAAGCGGAGAAGGCCTTTAAGGCGGCGATCGCCTCGTCGCGACCATCATCCTGCGCAGTCTGGGAATACTCTTCCCTGAAACTCCTCTCCCACACCCCGAGCAGCGCCCTCCCTTGCGCTACACTCGCCCGCTTTGCAACGACGCATGGAGTGCTGGCATCGAACTCGTCGTCTAATCTCTCCACGTCCCCGGGATTCCTGTATCCAGCGAGTACATACGGCAGCGATGTGCTCGCCAGAGCTGACAGGGACAATTTTAGAAAAGTGTGGAAGGCGGGGAGTTGCTTCTGGGAGGAGGACGACGAGGAGGTGGATTGAGAGGGGTTGTGGTGCGCGAGGTACGATTCCAAACCGCTGCTGAAAGCGAACGAGCCGAGGGGAAGTGCGGAGTCGGAAAGGAGGAGGAGGGCGTGAAGGGTGGATTGGGAAGGGCCGGGAGGGGTTGGGACTACTGTTGCACGCGTTAGGTGGATGATGGGGGAGGAGATTGAGGATTGCGATGACGAACCATGGCTAATTGAGACTTCTGCATCCGGATCTGAAGCCTGCAAACGGGCTTTGGCATCCTTCAGACGCCTTTCGAGGTCGTCTATCTCATCATGGAGAGCTTGGATGTTGTGGTTGGGAGTCATGGATTGAGTGCGGAGGAGGAGATGGGGTGGTGTTGATAAGGGCTCAAGTGAGGGCTTGGCAGATATTCCACTCTGGGATAAATAAATAAAAAGTAATCGAATCGCATTCGATATCCGTCTAGTACTGTTACATTCTCTGGTTTTCCTTGTCCATTGAGAAAAGGACGCCGAACGCCAGACCGAATGTCAATCAAGTTCCGCCCAGGGTCATCCAGTCATCCAAATCCGCTTCCCATCCCATCTCAAGCTTGTTGTTCATGAATGAAGACGCCGGTAGGCACCATGAGGAATAAACCACCGCGCACGGTAGAAAGAGGAGAACAAAAGAAACGCCATATCCCATGACCCTCTAGCAATGGAGCCAGAAGGGATGGCACCTCCACTATCCCTCCATCTCGGTATCCTCGTCCTTCTCCTTCGGCGCATCCTTGGGGATATCCGCGAACATCGCACCGCCCTTAGTTGCTGATTCGAAGTTCTTGGTGCTCGTCTTCTTAAAGAGCGTCTGGGGCTTTGACCTGCAAATAGTTAGAACCGGCATTCTCCTGATTTACTATAGGAAGAGCGCAACTACACACTTCTTCATGGCATGCTTTGTGCGGAACGCATTCAACTTCTGACTCGCGGGTGACATGATTTCGTCCGATGGGGAGACATATTGCGGGACCCTAATCAAGCCGTTAGCCTTACTCCCTCCTTCAATTAATAACGCTTCCTCATACTCGTTGTTGTTCAGCCGCGACTGCAGCATTTGGCGGTGGTACTCCAAGCTCTTAGGCTCGTCTTTGTTGGTCTTCTCGGGCGAGGGCGAGGGCTTGATCTGCGTGTTGGCGTCGCGCGAGGCGAGGACGTTGGACGTCATTGTGAATGGTGTGAGGTTTGTCGGGTGTATGGAGGTTTGCTGTGCTGCGCAGGGTAGGGAGCAGTTGACCAAATTGCGAGATGCTTGCTTGCAGCGAGAATTGTTCCAGTCGTAAAGCGAGAGGCCGAATTTCAGCGATGTGATTTTGGGAATTCGAGATCGAGGACGCGACGTAGAGAGCTTTGTACGTGGACTTTGCAGCGTGTGGAAGTGGTAGTTGTGGTGGCTTTTAAGAATGAAGAATGTTCTTCAGAAGCCGTTGTTTGTGAGGGTCCCGTTGCTGGGGGAACCACGACCTAGGACCCACGTCACTACTTTTACATTTCCTGCCCAACACATGTGAGTCAGAGTGAAAGGATAGATTAATATGAGAAGTAATAATTCTGGGATAGCCTGTCTTCGGCACGTAAAAACGATGCGCGTCAATGGGCGAAAAGAATGATCGAAACTGGGGCAGACCAAACGACTTCAGCATCGATCGATGACATCCGACATCCAACACGCGCGTATCGCCAACAACGCTGAATAGCTCTTCGGAAAAAGAACGTAAAAGCAGGTTACATAGGCAAGGCAATCCATCATTTTCCGAACTTGACAAACTCGGATATCTCTCCATACAAATGCTATATGTACATCTTATACAGGCTGTAGCGCTCATGCGACAAGTCCACAAGTCCGCATAATCCATGTTCTGCAGACCCTTTTCCTTCTGCCCTACCATATCGTACAGTCCCCTCCAACCTACTGCCTAACCTCCACCCCGTCGGGGCCCTTCCACCCCTTCATACTCTCCCTATACCCGTCACTCTCCAGAATCTCCCTCACCTTCTCCAACATCGGCTGCTCCCTCCTCCCCTCGAACTCACCCTCCTTGATCTCCACACCCACATTCGTCGCCGCATCCAGGCTCTCGTACTCCCAGATATTCGCCTTCATACCGACGCCATAGTACTGGTGTTCCTGCAGAAACGCCAACCACGCCTTCACCACGTCTGGGTGCCCGTCCTGGATCTGGATCAGGCGCCTCATCGTGATGCGCTCGAAGTTCTCCTGGCTCTTCTTGAAGATGAAGTTGGCTCGGGGCACCGTCCAGCGCTCTGTGATTCTGGGTAGAGGGATGGGGCCCTTGGCGGGCAGGCCCATGTAGTACGCCGCGCGCATCGCGAAGTCGGCGAACAGGAGCAGGTTGCGGATGGAGTAGGTGCGGAGTTGGAGGTCGCAGACGGGGATGCCGTGTTCGGGGGCGCGGCGGAGGGGACGCATGTTGACTGCTTGGACGTTGATGGGGGAGCGGAGTGCGCTGAGCTCCTTGAGGGTCGTGGGGTCGAGGGTGGGCTCGCCATCGGGATGTTCGATGTTGCGTTCTCTAGAAGGGGTATCAGTATATAGGTCGTGTTGGAAGAGGGCGTGAAGGGCCGTACTTTGCGAGTTTTATGGGTTCTATGCCTGCCCGCTTGTAGATATGCAACAGTGTTAAGTGATCTGGTGTATCCTTTGCTTCTTCCCATCGCCTTTGCGCTTCGGCCGCTGTCTTTGGTTCCCATTTTGCGAATTCCTGTTCTACCTTCTGCTTGCTCTTGTACAGCCTAGACGCGGCATTAGCAAGCCATCCCGTATTGCCCGGTTCGTAGCTCGGTGGACGCACTTCTGGTACTCCGCAGGATCGATGTTCAGGATCTTTAACCTCTCCTCCAGGCTCATGTCCTCAGGAAACATCTCTGGATTGCCCTCTCCATCTTTCGCCCGCACCGCTCTCGACGTTGAAAATGATTTCGGAGCCTGTATCCTGCATCAGCACTTCCACTCCGTCCTCCGATATCAACCATGGACGTACCTGTACTCTCGTCGCTGGCCGCAGGAACGACCTTACACACCGCGGCGCCGCCATATTGAAACAGCAAGGCCAATTGGATATATAGTAGGGCTCTCCTCATCCGCGTCGCGGACCTCCGAACTTCGAGATGCAAAAGCGCGACGCTAAACCTCTTCTGGTCGGCGGGCGCGACCGCCCGGCAGAAACCCACTCCCACCAAAACCCACACCACGCCAAGAGGCTTCTGACGGTTTCCCACGGGACAGTCTCAGGATTCTCACAGCTTCAAAATTTCAGGCAGAATTGGTACATAAAAGCCTTCGTTTCCCTTGTTCAACTTTTCAGGCTCGTTCTCTCATTTTCGAACGCACTATTCAAAAAAGATGACCCTGGACGTTATATCCCACCCTAGGACGTATGAGCGGGCGACGGAGACCACCGTCTATCTGCGCTCCCAACTTCCCGAGGTGCTACAAAAACCAAAAGTGGCAATCGTGTGCGGCTCTGGATTAGGCGGCCTCGCGGACACTATTGAGGATGAGCCTAAGGTCGAGCTTCCCTATGAGAATGTGCCGAATATGCCGCGGAGCACTGGTAAGTATCAAGTGGAGGGGACAGGACCTATGGAAAACGCAAACAGTGGAAGTGGTGCTGATCTCCATGTCTTTCTGTAGTCGTTGGGCATGCAGGAAAATTCGTCTTTGGGCTTGTAGGACCGAAGAAGCTTCCTGTCGTACTTCTTGTTGGGCGCGCACAGTCAGTTCCAGATCGGATATGGACGTCAACAATGTATATTAATGTTTCTAGCTTCTATGAGGGCCATTCAATGGACCTGGTTACCTTCGCAACTCGAGTTTGCAAAGTGCTCGGAGTAGAAACCATGCTCGGTATGGCGAAGACATTGAGAATCGACCGGTGCTTGTTCTAACAACTTCAGTCACCAACGCCGCGGGGGGTCTCAACCCGGACTATGCTGTGGGCGACATTGTCTGTTTGAACGATGTACGTCGTTGCACATAAGACCTTGGTCAAAAGACGAGCTGACGAATACCTAGCACCTCAACCTGCCGGGCTTCGTTGGAATGCATCCGCTGCGCGGCCCGAACATTGAAGAGTTTGGCGTGCGGTTTCCGCCGCTGTCTGATGCTTACGATCTCGAGTTGAGGAAACTGACCCACCAGTCGTGGAGAAAATTGGGACTGCACGAGGGGAGCAGGCGTCTACACGAAGGCGTCTATGCCTTCCTTGCCGGGCCAACGTAAGAATGACTCCACGTGTGGAGGATGATAGCTAACTTGGGTAGGTATGAGACCCGAGCAGAATGCCGGATGCTGCGGTCGTTTGGTGCAGACGTTGTGGGAATGTCCACGGTACCGGAAATCGTGGTGGCACGGCATTCGGGAATGCGTGTACTTGCCTTCAGCCTGGTGACCAACTCCGCGGTGTTGGAAGCCGGCCCCAGGGGTGACGATGCCGCGGTCCAAGCCATGAACAAGGACGAGTTGGCCGTATTCCTAAGTAAAGGAAAGGCTAACCACGAGGAGGTCCTAGAAGCTGGCAGAGAAGCCGCCAGGGAGATGCAGGCGCTGGTTAAGCAGATCCTCAGCGACTATGCTGAGTTATAACGGGCTGGCGGTAGATAGCCGCACACCACTTCTCAACGTTTCTCGACGCGACCCTTGCGTTTCGCCTGGAGCGCCTTATAGAAGCCCTTCTTTCCACTGCTTTTGGCCTTTTGAATCTCGAGTGACTTCTTCTGGAACCTTCCCGTCTCCGCCTCCTGAGCCAAGACCTCCTCGACGAAGGTCTTCTTACGGTCTCTATTGTTGATGCGAGCGTTGTAGTACTCGGTTGGACCTTCGATGACGGTGCCAACCTGTGAGAATGCGGGAACATCAGACTTTGAATCCATCTTCTTGAAGTGGCGATGAGGGTCCAAGACGTTGCGCATCTTGAGAAGCTGGAGATCTCTCCGCAACTCCGGGGTGAGTTCTGTTTTCGGGAGGTTGAACCAGTCCGCACCGGCGGTAGCCTTTTTTTCCTTTATACGAGTCAGCATCCACATGGCCAGGATATCGAGCGAAAAAATGGAAGGGTTTGAGGAAGTCAGTGTAACTATGAACTAATAAAAGACCCTCAATGATGCAGGAAGATACCCAAAACGGGATCCGAGTCTGCTTCAGGAGAAAAAGATGGGAAAGTTGTCATCATTCAATAGGACGGGTAGGAACATGTAGACATACCTCGAGTTTCTGCTTCTTCACCTGGATGGGGTCTTCTATCTTCTTGATTCCTTCAGCGAGAACGCGGTGCTGCTGGGGGATCAGCTTCGAGGGGTCAACGCGCGTAACAGATCCCTTCGTCTTGAGGGATATCTCCGCAATGGCGCCCGGATCCAGCTTGGGAAGTCTGAACGAGGTGTCCGTGTTCCGCTGCTGCTGCTTCGCAAGCAGGCTCTTCTCGGCTTCGTCCAGGAGCTGTTGGATCTGCTCATCGGACAGGTCCTCGTCCGTCACATCCCCTGGCACGCGCTGCTGAGCTGGCATTGCCATGATGACGCTGGCACAAGATGTGGTGCAAGTGCAGGTGGGAGGAATTTTTGGCGTGGAGCTCGAAAAGAAAAGAGGTGGTTGCGCACGGGCCCATACTGTCCAAAGGCGGTATAGCGTGGGACGCTCCCACGTGTCCGTCGACATTCACAGCATTACCCAAGCAGATCACTACTCTCCCTTTCCCTGATTTCCTCCCGCACTGCTAATAATGAAACCCCCATGCCGCTGCATGGAAGAGGCTGTTATTTGCGAGACGCAGCAGTGAACAGCTCATCACTTGAGGGGGCTTGAAATAGTTGCGGCGGCCCAATCAGCGCCCTGTACGCTCGACCTGCGGGCCAATCACACCGGCAATGCTCGTTGTGTTGCTTCAACCGCAGCTCCCGTCCTGCCGCCACGGTGATGGTGATGAGAAGAATGCGAGCAGTGATGATGAGCCCATGCCGGAAACAGCAAAAAATGTGATGAGTTCGCCCGGCAGGCGCTGTGCTGTCCAAGGCTTTGACGCTTCCACCGCGGGTGGGGAGACCTCTGTGTGACGCTGAGACTCCATGGCTCTATATAGTCAAGAACAGGCGCGATTCAGCCAGATGCGCCGTGCTGAATCCCATATTGTTATCGTGCATCTTGCATGACATTCGTTATTCGTCCAAAAGCCTGACTACGGTTTTTGCGTATACTTTGCTCGGCACATCTGCTGGACTCATTGTGGTTCGCCCGGTACGCTACAGCTTGCCTGAGCATCCTCCACTCCGATTGGCACATTGTCCGTCCAAACTCTCAGTAGCATATCGCATCGTCGGTCACTAGTAAAGAAGGTAAACAACCACCAAGAATCCCATCGCAGCCCCTTTTGCAGTCCCTTCGCCATGTCTGTGTTGCCGATTTCACTGATGCTTGCTCCAGCCTGCCACCTTCGGACCTTCCAGCTGGCAGGCGTCATCGGACTTCACCGCCTTCGCCTCCACGCCGCATCCGCATCCGCATCTTCGCATCTCCATCCATTCAGACTCCCTCTCCGCGCTCCCACAACATCACCACAAATAGATACCCCCAACCACCTCTACTCCACTCATTGGACCGTCCCATCGCACTCGCCTGGAGCTGCCTGAGCAATTGCCACCCCTGCACCCATCGCGTAACCTTTGAGCGACCGACGTCCATCATGGATCCAAACAGCCTCCAAGGCCAGAAGCTCCGCCAGCAGCAGCCCGCACCACCGCGCCGCTACGATGGCATGGACGGCAACCCGCTGTACGATACCTCCAACGGTGGACACTACGGTATGTTGTTCTCTCGTCCCATGCGGGACGCGCGTTCCAATGAGATCATAGCTAACGGCGCGCGACAGGTGCTGCTGCAAATGTATGTTGCTACCCTATCCCCACCGAGAGTTTTCGCCGTCGCAATCCGCACCGAATATTGAGGCTGACCATGTTGTAGATTGCCGCCCAAGGACATGCGCCCGACCCGCAGACGTTTGTTGGCCCGTGGCAGAATGTACGAGAACGTCTCTCACAGACAGGTCAACACAGAGGAGCTGACACGAGGCAGGTAAACCAAGGATTGACGGGACAGTATCGCGACATCCTCAACACATATTGGCAGCACCAGGTCGTGAGGCTAGAGCAGGATGATCACGACTACAAGCTTCACCAGCTTCCTTTGGCGCGAATCAAGAAGGTCATGAAGGCGGATCCGGAAGTCAAGATGATCTCGGCAGAAGCTCCTATCCTCTTCGCCAAAGGATGCGACATCTTCATTACCGAACTGACGATGCGCGCATGGATTCACGCCGAAGAGAACAAGCGCCGGACGCTCCAGCGGTCCGACATTGCGTCCGCTCTGTCCAAATCCGACATGTTCGACTTCCTCATCGATATTGTCCCTCGCGAGGACGCGCACCCACACAAGAGTCGGGGCGCGCAGAGCAATGCAGTGCAGTCGTCTGCTGCGGCTGTCCCTGGCGCCATCCAGGGCGGCGTGCCCACGCACCAGATGGCTCCGCCCGACTACATGGGAGCACACCTGGGCCAGCAGGACGATTTCCGCCAGCAGTCGCTATACGGAGCGCCCGCACAGGGCGACCCCAACGTCTATGGACAGCAGATGTTTGACCCGGCCGTCTATTCCGCGTATGGGCAGATTCCCCAGCAGCAGGTAGGGCTCTGATTGTCGTCATGAAGACATTCAAGGGTGCTGACTGTTCATAGCCGATGTATCCTGTCGGCCAGCGAGGTCCTGACCCCACGGGCGCCGGAGACCCCAACCAATACCGGCCGCACGACGCAGAAGGCGATGCTGATGCGGAAGGTGAGAGAGAAGATTATGGCCCGTAATGGAGCTCTTAATCTTCCTCTTCCGCACCATCTCCTTTGACCGTTGTTCTCACTAATAAAGCGTGGATGTATAGTTAAGAATCAGGATGCTCAGTACGGCGAGGACATGGATGCTCTGTGTCGGCGTCTTCGAGATGCAATCGAAAAAGACAGCCATGAAGCAGCCGTAGAGGCCAGTACCTCGTCCGCGACGGCACGGAGAGATGAGCAACCCCCCAACTAGTTTTGATGAGGGGCAATTGGGAAGGTTAGGACAGCAGAATGGCGGATTTCTTATTCCTCAGTTGGCGTTTCTCTGGTCAAGGTTTTTTCCGTGGAGGGAGATTTGGGAACCAACGAGGTGGTGTTTAGGGAATGTTCTCATTCATGTTGGATTGAGCAGTATGATTGTTACTGTGTAAAAGGCCATGCCTTGGCTCGGCCGCGGATGGAATTTCTGTAGGCGTCTTGTGTACACGGCAAATAATGGATGGGTCAAGTATCCTCTACCAGCCCCTTACTAGTTTTGCGAGGTTTCCTCCCCCTACGCCCAAGTGCTCTCGGCCTCGCTGTAACGGACATTCACAGCTGTCCGGTCTCTCCCGAAACGGCCGGGCAGGTGGGTGTGGTCCGAGGCTGCTCGGAGGTGGGCACGTCATATGCTGGGAGAGACGAGAAGTGAAGAGAGATTTTTTTTTGCTCTGCAGTGAGGCCCATGTGAAGGAGAAGGGAGAGAGGCACCGGATTCTCTCACAGAAGGGTGAGCTTCTACAGTACTGCAGCGGCCCTTGCATCGTGGACGGCACTCTGTACTGTGGTAGGTCTGCCAGCCCGCAACTGCATGTGCACTTCAATGTTCTACCCCGCCAGTGGGTCCGTGCCCCAACTGTGCTTCTTCCACTTCCCCCCACCTCCGAGTCCCGTGCCAGTCTCGTAAGCTCTCTGGGCCCTACCCTACAAGTCGCGGCCTGTTTATATCCCACGTTTCCCACCCACCAAAGCTTTTCCCTTCTTGCAACACCATCTCTTTCCTCATCTACCACTCTACACTCCCAACTCGGTGAGAATCCCCTGCTACTTCACTACCCTCCTCGTAGCTCATTCAATTGCAGATACCCCTCACTTTCACTCCAATTCACCACCCCCTAGCTATCCAAAATGGTCAAGGCAGTTGTTGCTGGCGCTTCCGGAGGCATTGGTCAGGTCGGTTGTCCCTGAGAAGCAAAACAATCTCAGAGTACTAACTTACCCCTCCAGCCATTGTCTCTCCTCCTCAAGGCGTCCCCCCTCGTTGACGAGCTCGCCCTCTACGATGTCGTCAACACTCCCGGCGTCGCCGCCGATCTCTCTCACATCTCCACGCCCGCTGTATGTCTAACACCGACAGGAGAAGGAGGCATACAGCTAACAATGGCATCCAGATCGTGACTGGCTACCTGCCCGAGAACGGCGAGGGCCTGAAGAAGGCCTTCACTGGCGCCGACATCGTCGTCATCCCCGCTGGCATTCCCCGTACGTCGTTGCCCTACACAAAAGCGCCCAGCAAAGCATCACTGACCCCTCCCCAGGCAAGCCGGGCATGACCCGCGACGATCTCTTCAAGATCAACGCCGGCATCGTCAAGGGCCTCATCGAGGGCATCGCCCAGTACTGCCCCAAGGCCTTCGTCCTCATTATCTCCAACCCCGTCAACTCCACCGTCCCAATTGCCGCCGAGGTGCTCAAGCGTGCTGGCGTGTTTGACCCCAAGAGGCTCTTCGGTGTCACCACCCTCGACGTCGTCCGCGCCGAGACCTTCGTTGCCGGCATCACCGGCGAGAGCGTCCCCTCCAAGCTCAACATCCCCGTCATTGGCGGCCACTCGGGAGCCACCATCGTTCCCCTGTTCAGCCAGGCTCAGCCTGCTGTGAACATCCCCGCCGACAAGTACGATGCTCTTGTCAACCGTGAGTGGAGCCTTTCCCCAGTGACCTCCTCAGAGATCTGACAAGCTACAGGCGTCCAGTTCGGTGGTGACGAGGTCGTCAAGGCCAAGGACGGTGCTGGCTCTGCCACCCTCTCCATGGCCTACGCCGGTTTCCGGTTTGTTTTCCCCTCCACTCCCCAATCGAATCGAGACTAACGGTCCCAGCTTCGCCGAGAAGGTCCTCAAGGCCGTCAAGGGCGAGAAGGGCATCGTCGAGCCCAGCTACGTCTACCTCCCCGGTGTCGCCGGCGGTGAGCCCATCGCAAAGGCCACCGGCAACGACTTCTTCTCCGTCCCCATTGAGCTCGGCGTGCGTATCCCTAGTCTTTCCACCTGCAGCCCATGCTAATTCTGTTTTCCAGCCCTCCGGCGCCGAGAAGGCCATCGACGTCGTCAGCAAGGCCAACGACCAGGAGAAGAAGCTCCTCGAGGTCGCCTACAAGGACCTCGCGGGCAACATCCAGAAGGGCATCGACTTTGTCCACAACCCGAAGTGAGTCCCTTGTTCCGCCTTTTTCGAAGAATATCAAAAAATCCTCCCGGTGTACCGTTCGTCCGTATAAGGTTGCCGGGGACCATCGTTTGCTGCCTTGGAAGAATGCTTATACACATGGCGCAGTTAGGCTGTGAACGAAACGTGATGATGATACGGCATGATGTCATGAATTATACAAGTTACCGAAAAGCGAAATGCGGAAAGCGAGAGCGAGAGCGATAGCGGTTCTGAAAAAGTTTCGAGCACTGGGACTCATCTAGGGCGGAGTTTGATAGTGGTTAGAGGACACTAGAAATATACTCCTGCGATTGACACCATGGTCTTCTCATGATGGGGTGTGAGTGATATGTCTTCTTCCCTTTACGGTGTTTCTATACCGTTTTCTTTCTCAAGATTCGACACAAGTCTTCAAATATCTGCACTGCATCCCCAAAAAGGCATCATCCATCTCGGATTCACAAATACACAAAAGCAACACCAAAACACCGCCCAATGCACGCTGAAATCAAAACCCCCACACCCACGCGATGACTACGCCTTCGCACCCACCGTCCGAATCTGAAACGTCGCAGCAGGCAACCCACTACACTCGGCCGTGACGCTCGCCTGGATCCCCAGACTCGCCAGACATCCGCGTATCAGGCCCGCGGGGAAATAAAGGAACGGCTGCACCTGCGCGAGGCCCTGGGGACCCAGTCCAGGCGCGCCGGGGACGCCGGCGCCGAGACCTAGCGCCCCGAGTCCCGTTGCTGCTGTGGGGTCGGGGGTGGATGTTGCTGTCGTCGTAGGATTCGCGGGGCCGGGGTTAGGGGTTGATTGGGAGGGCGGCGGCGGCGGCGGAGGCGGTCTCCGCGTATCGAAGCTCATCCTGCTGAGCGGCTTGAAGGAGTTGTCGGTCAGGACGTAGATGCCCCGGTGGTTCGTTTTGAGGTTGTCGATTTGCTTCCGAAAGAGGAGGGTCCAGAGGTCTTTGCAGAGGAATTTGATGGTGTCGAGGGGGGTGGTGGGGCGCGGGGTGGAGCGGGATACGCTGTGACGGTGTGTTAGTGGTTTGAATTGGGAGTGGGATTGAGATTGAGGGGTAGGGGCGAGTGAAGGAAGAAGGAAGGGCAAAGGGAAAGGGGGAAGGAAGAACCTACCGTTCCACAATCCCCAGCCCAACTCTATACCCCAGACTCTCCAGCCGGTGGAACACAGCCTCCCGCGCCTCTTCCTCGTCAATCGTCGTCGCGGGTCCCACCGTTTTCTCGCCTGTCACTGATATATTACTTGCGCCTCCTCCACCTCCTGTTCCTCCCGCTGCTGCTCCCCCACCTCCCTCAGCATCCCCCGCTTTCGATATTGCAGCCGTGGACGGGTTACTTAGCCACGCCTCCTCCCTCGCTGCCAGATCGAAGGCTATCCGATATGCCATGGGCACGAGTTCTATGAGGAGGAAGTCCAGCGCCGAGAGCGAGACGAGGGTGGACGTAGGATCGGGGTGTTGGTCCAGCGAGGGGGAGGGCGCGTTGTACGTTGTTGGGGGTTGTTGGGCCATTTTGGAGAGGGCGGGTGAAAGGTGGGTTTCTGGGAGGTGCGAAGTTGTGTGAGGTGTGTCGAAATTGTCGTCCGGTGAGGGGGGCGGCCTGTTCGCGGATGAAAGATGGTTGGATTGGTGGGGGTTTAAGGCGAGAAATTGCTGCTGTTGTTTAGGGTAGCATCGTCGTGGCTGTGGTGATCGCGGAAATGATTTTGGCGGGCGAGGTGCGGCAAAAGGAATAGGCGTCGTGGTTGTATCTATAATGTTGGGGGGAAGGAAAGCTATGGGTGAGGTCTGGGGTTGTGGTGCACTTGCGATCTTGGCGTGATGGATTGCCCGATTGGGAAAGTTGGTGGGAAATTCATCTCCCGATGACAGAAAAACTGTCGCATTTTCCTCCCAAATCTTGTAAGCTTCATTCACTACCTACAATAACAGAGCATAGTTAGGATGCTCCTTATGACTTGTATTCTCTAACTACAGATACTTCTGCGCAGTTAGAGTTATCTACTTTTATTGTTTACTTCTGTATTGCTAGCTAAGACCTAGCTAACAGGCAGTGGTTTGCGCGACACTTTTTCTGTCACCTGCGTCCAGACCTAATTGCAACACAAAGAAAGGTGATTTGGGTCAAAGATCCAGCCGCCAGGGCCGCCATATTATCTCAAAATTACGATTACCTCCTCTCATTCGTCCCACCCACCCAACTCCGAAATCTCTCCCCCGGTCCCCTCCCAACGTTAACCCTCCTCTTCCTCGCTGCCTTCTCCCTGTCCCTCTCCCTCTCTAACCGTCTACAACTCACATCTGCCTTGACCAATATGAAACTCTGCTCGAAAATATGCCCATTCGCATTGCCACATCTCTCCAGCGCCGGCGCCAGCGAGAGCTCCACCCTCCTTCCTTTCCGCACTCCGCTCTCATCGTCGTCCTCCTCATCCACGTCCTCCATCTCAGAATCATAGAAACCGTACCCATACAAATGGCCCGCCTTCCCACCAGTAAACGTAACGAAGCGATAATCCGCGCGCTGGCTCTTCATCTTCAAGTCCAGCGCCACGGCCGCAGACACAATGGTGCGCAATTGCTCCTCGCCCAGACTCAGACTCTGCGTTGCCCATGGACGCAGACGTCTTCGCAGCCGCGAACAGAAGCGGGATATGCGTTTTAACACGGGCATGGCGTCGAAGGTCGGCCGCCATTTCCCATCGATCTGGGGAACGAGCAGGTTCACGGTTAAGGCGCGCCATTGGTGGTATTCTTCGGCTTGTTCTTCGTTCTTGACGGCTAGAGGACGTTAGACATTGATTTGCATGGAATTCATGGGACCTGGGTCCTCACCTTTGCGGAGGGTATCATTGAGCGGGCGCATGTGCTTGTCGCCCAATTTCCCGGCCCACACGTAACCACAGCCCTTGAGCAGATTGCTGAAAACGCGTTGTTGCAGTTTACTCCACAGGTAAGCTTGTATCAACAGCGGCCGATCTTGGTGATGTTTGAGATATATGCTGTAGTTGTCCGTCAAGCCGCCAAACAGCTCCTTCGCGGTGTGCAGATGTGGCCGCTTGTTCCGAGCCGAGAGGTGGCCGCCAAAGTACTCCTCGCTCCAGATCCGGATTTCATACCGCAGGGCCTGCAATCCTTCGATCAATGTCTTCTCTTCAGACTTGTACACCACCGAAGCTCTTTCGGGTATACCGTGCGCGCCCATGCTCTTCCTCTGAAGCTCTTTCCTCAATGCATCGCGCTCTCTTGTCACCTGGTAGAATCGCTGGACGAGATCCTCATGGCTGCTTCCCGGCCTTGACGGCGACTTGGGCGGTATAAGAGGCGACGGGGCATGCCCATTCTGTGTAGAGGGAGATTCGGAGCCCTCGGACGACTGTGCCCACGACACCCTATGATCCGCTACGCCCAATCGACTCGTGTCAATCTCCCTCTTCGGCGGCACGTATTGCGTTCTCCTCCGACTCTTCTTGGGCAGCAACTCCTCCTCGTCTGACCATTCGACGTCGGCGTCAGCGAAGGGATTGTTCGCGTTCTGGGAGGAGGACGAGGTAGGCATCGATTCGGTGACGAGCTCGGCTGACGGGCACGAGAGCTTCAGCGCGTTGGCGGTGGAGTCGCGCACGTCTGGGAAAGAATGGTCAACCCCGGTCCCGAGTTTTGTTTGCTATAAACGATAGCAGGGTGGTTGGGTGGTGGTACAGTACATACCGGGGGCGTTGGCAATCATGTCCTTCACGCCATGTTTGTCTGATTATGATGTGGATATAAGCAGCCACCACTCCCGTAGTGCTGAAACCATCAACGTGCTAGACTGTTATATGTCGCTAGGCTAGGCTGTGGCTCTGCGTGCGGACGGCGGATGCCCACGGTTTCGATCGTGCCTGCCATGTCTTTCCGCAAGACATGTACATGCGTGGCGTGCATTGGGGGCGGTTGACCGGACCACTCACGCGGCGGGGTCGTGGTCTTGGTGAGAGGACCGACGTGCTGATGCACGTAATTGGCGGGTGCTGCTGTGCGCTTGGTTTATCCGGCAGCTTAGGCGAGGGGACTTCACCCATGGCTGCTTGTGATGTTTTCCTCTTCTCCATATTTGTTTTTGAAGATACTTGGATATGGTGATGTTAGGTTTCGCATTGGGCTTTTGAATGGAGGGTCGACATTTCTAGGACACACAAGCGACAGGAATGCCCTTGAGCTTCATGTGAAAGCTATACAGCACATGTGCGGAGGATCTATAAGAAAAGAGAATACATAAATTGGATCAACAAGGCTAAGTCCAGATTCTCCTTCTCTGTTCCTCATTTCTATCTCGACTTTTCTTAGAGATCTGCCATCATTCACTCTCGCTGTTTCCATTTCCATCCTATCTCCCACGGACGTACTGCTGCATATACTGCACTGGTCACGCTATTTCCACCTCTTGACTAGCATTCAAATACACATATTTCGACCTATACCGTCTCCATAACCCCGGACATATATCGAACGGAAGACTACGTGAAGCGACCCCAATCGACAGCCCCGTACCCGGAAGAATTAGATTAACGGTTCACCATGTTCCTGGCTATACCGGATTATCTCAGGAGAATGGCCTCCGTCGAGCATACCTCTTTCCCCTAGAGTAGGCCGTCGCATACTCCGAATGGTCAAGCACTGACACTAGTGACTATAGTATAGATGACGGAAATGAACCGCAAAGGACACTTCGAGTTGAAAAACCAGAGAATATCTCGCCAGTTTTCTTGATTTCGTCTTCTCCAAGCCTGAAACGCAAGAAAAATGGTGCAGTCGTACCGATTCCGTCATCTGGCGCTGGCCGCAACCCTCCTCGCCAGCACGCACCTGGCCCAGGCCGCCGACTATCTCATAACCTTCGGCGACTCCTACTCGCAGACGGGCTTCGACGTCAACTCCACCAAACCCTCTTCCTCAAACCCACTCGGAAATCCTCCCTACCCAGGCTGGACCTCTTCGGGTGGACCGAACTGGGTCGGCTACCTCGTAAAAGACTACGCCGCCTCGACTCTCCTCTCCTACAACTTCGCCTACGGAGGCGCCACCGTGAATGCCTCGCTCGTGAAGCCGTACCAACCCACCGTGAAGAGCTTGATTGATCAGGTGAAGCAGTTCAGCGATAGCATTGCCGCGAAGCCGGCGTACGCACCTTGGACGGGTGAGAACTCGCTGTTCGCGATTTGGATGGGCGTCAACGACGTGGGGAATTCGTGGTGGTCGGCGAACGAGACGGAGCTCATAGGCAGGATCATGCAGGATTACTTCGAGGAGGTGGAGGTGCTGTACGATGCTGGGGCGAGGAATTTCGCCTTCTTGAGTGTCCCGCGTAGGCAGACGCCCTCCTGTTCCATTCCTGAATGCCCACTAATTTGGGAGGTATAGCGATTGAGAAGACCCCGACGATGCTGGCCCAGCCCGAGACATCGCGCGAGCAGGAAGCGGCCGTTATCGCGGAGTTCAACCAAGTCCTCGCCGACCACGCAAACACGTTCGCGGCCGCCCATGGAGGCGTCAGGACGGTGGTGGTCGACACGCAAGCGCCATTCAATGCGGCGATAGCAAACCCGGTCAAGTATGGCAGTAAGAATGCTACGTGCTTTAACTCGGATGGCAAGAGTTGCTTGTGGTTCAATGATTATCATCCTGGGACGGTAAGTCGTTTCGCGCTGTTTTGAGATGTTGATCCTCGCACTGATTCCTGAAGGCGATACAAAGACTCGTGGCTGAGGCGGTGGTGCGAGCTTGGAATGGGTCGATTTTTAAGGGACACCCATCTGAAGGCCTGGGTAGTTTAAGAAACCAAGTTGATTAGAGCCCTTTTCCAAGGGTCTATTTTGACCTACCATAATAGGGCGTTACAGCATAGTAGTTCCATAGGCACCAAGTCCAAAGCGCACGCGAGCGTAGGACGCCTAACGAGGGCTCCTAATAGTTTAAGAACCCAAGTTGAAAAGAGCCCTTTTCTAAAGCTCTACTTCAACCTACAATAATAGGGCGTCCTGATTTTTCTGTTACCTAGACGAAAAAGTGTCGTACTTTCTAACAAATCCTGTTAGCTTGATTCCCGACCTGCAGTTATAGAGTGTAGGTAAAATGCACTTACAGACTTGTACTCTGTAACTGCGGAGAACTTCTGCGCAGTTTAAGGTGCGCATTTTTAGACTGTAATTGCGTATTGCTAGATAAGACTTGGACAAGACGCAGTGGTTTCTGGAGTAGGCGCCTTTTCTCTCACCCGAGTGCCTGCAATTGGTACATACATCGGGGACGATTGCTGGTGCGCGGAGTTGTTCAGGAACACCGTCCGGTTTCCTCCAACTGCAACCCAGGACAGGTCCCGGACATTTAGATCGTACCGTGAATAATTTGTAAGAAAGGGATTGTAGTGGCTTGTGTGAGGTCTGCAACCTGGGAGGTGGAACCAAGAGGTGTCTGCTAGCGTATGCAGGGTCCGTCCCAAGGGACTAGGTGCGAACCCCTTCCGCGGCGAGAAGGAGATTCCACAATTCTAAAGTTTCTCTTCCGCCTTGTCTAGACCAGTAACGGATGGTATGGGAAGAGAGTTGTAACTCGGTTTTCATTCAGCTCCATTCATGGTGGTGCTCTGGCTATGATATAATTATAGTTCGAAGCGACAGGTTATCTGGAAAAGTGGTTCAAGCTCTAGGGCGGTGATATGTAAATCGACTATTTATAAAATAAATTGAGTTCTTTTTGGGCGAAAAGGCAACTTCGAATCAGGAATATCCGGCTTCCCCGTGTGAACCTTGCCTTAACCGTGTGAAGTGTAGGTAAGAACGGGAAGGGAAATGTAGATAAGAGACAAAACCACGAGGGATGATTATCACTAGATTCTAACAGATCCTCCAAGTATTGATGTCCTTAGGAATAATGTACAATTGCCGCTGTATGCGGACTCGTATCCGAGGATTTCTCCGTAAGTCAGCGGGATCATGCTCATTGACGGAAAGCCGTTGGGAGCAGCAGCTAATCTGAGCATTGTCGAGTAGTTACCAGACTTTTCAAC
The DNA here is from genome assembly GCA_019022765.1 of Westerdykella sp. P71. NCBI lineage: Eukaryota > Fungi > Ascomycota > Dothideomycetes > Pleosporales > Sporormiaceae > Westerdykella > Westerdykella sp. P71. The sequence goes on along the minus strand of JAFHBW010000342.1, from coordinate 8,518 downwards.
ACCTACCTCACGAGTCATCCTTGTCGGCACTTGATACATCCCTCCACGGCTTTTGTCAGCCCAGCCAAGGGTTGCAGCCTATCCCAGGGCGGTATAAGGAATTTGCCGACAAAGCCTGCCGCCAACAGCCCGCAACCTGGCTTTGCGCCGAACCCGGAAGGGAACTTCATATCAAAATTAGATCTGATCTTTTCGGTTTCATCTGGCCATGACTTGTGTGACGTCTACACTTGGCGATCCAGTGAACGGTGTGTTCCTGATATAGTACCTTGGGACGTAGCTTTGCTGATCAGAGGAACTACACGGTATTCTGTTCTAGCAGCATCTGTCACGTCACCGGAAGAAAGACTTCAACGAAGGAGAAGTCGGCCCCACGAGGCCTCGTCCATCGATATCGGAGCTTCGATATCGGAGCTCATCAAACATTTCTCCGAAGGAACGTTGGATGTCGAGATAGCGCCGTTCCCACGCGGTTATTATTGTTCGGCGGAAGGGCACCATGAGCTTGTTTCCATGCAAGCCATCTAAGGCAGAGCTATTTCATCTATGCCTCGTGGCGTGCTGCCTGCTGCCGGCTAAATGATGAATAGGCGGGTAAAAGATATCAGTATCGTGAACAACAGTCCGATGAACTCGAGAATAATGTGGGACGGAAGGGAAGAATGGAGTAGATTGGAGATAATGAGTGACCCTTTCCAGAACAGTGAATCGAGGCGGGGCGTAAAGAGGTTGTTCATTTGAGGTACTCTGTGGGGATTCTACTGTACCAGTGGATACCCTCCGAAATCGCCAACAACGGCCATAGCCTGCGGCGAAGTCAATCCGTGATGCTTTATGCCCAGATGAAGACGGTTGTACGGATCATGCAACCCATTAACTCCACCACTGCTTCCTAATACTGGTACCGAGATAGAAGATAGCATCAGCGGCGAAGGTTCTGCCGTCTCCCTTTCTTCAAGACCTTATCTTATGCTCCAAGCCTCAACAGAAATACGCAACGTCGGCGTTCCGGACGCCGAGATGTAGATGTCTGCTGGGTGTAGCGACTTGTAGATCCGACATCCACCAATACACACGCGGCGACAGACTTCGGGCTGTGAAGCTGCAGATCCCGGTAAGCAATATGGCGATATCTCGAAATGTGGAGGTTGAATTATGCTCGTGCTACTCGACTAGCGTCCAGCGCCATGCGGGTTTATTGGTGCGAAAATGCGGTCGTTCGAGTTGCTCCAGTACTAGGTGAAGGTCCGGGCGGATAAAATGACCCCCGTCCGTCCCTTGCACCCCCGGCTCGCTCCCGTGTTGCCCGCATTGCGCTTGTCTGCCCGACATCCATGGCCTCTTCGACGGGCATCCCGCAACGGCATATTCACAGTCCAGCCATACGACAGCGCCCACACCCTCGATCGTGCGCGGGTTGTGCGGAAATCATCTCGTGGCTCCCGCATGGGGCAGACATGCTGCTCGCTCGCTCGTCATCCTTAGGCGCTCTCCGGCCAAATCTCTCCCTCCCCCCCTTATAACCTTAACCTCACCTTAGGATACCTACACTGGCAACTTCCAGCTGTCTGACCCGCTTTGACTGTCCTCATATTATATACCCCCACCAGCCTATCCGCTTAGGAACCAACGGAGATGGTAGAGACGGCCCGGAACAGCTGCCAGTTGAATACCTCCCGTCGCATCTTCGCCGAGATCCAGCTTCGCATCAACGGCTTCAACACCTACGGTTAAGCTGTTGTCCTTCTGCGCACAACCCCCTTCCACCGAGCCTTCTATGGCCACGCGCACACAGGCGCACAGCGTGACTGCGCTCATGCTCAAAGACGGAACCACCGTGGACGTTCTCGAAGTCCCCAACGGAACCCGGCCATCTCTGCTCTTCCTACATGGCGACGGGGACGAGGATATCGTTCGCGAGTTTGCAGACGTCCTCGGGCAAAAATGGGTCTCGGCGGAGTCGGTGGAAGAGGTAAAGGCGGGGCCTGCGTCCACCATCTATGCGCTGCGAAACACTGGAATCGGCTCGCAACTGGACAACTGGGACCGCTCGCGGATCGTGATCAACACGCACTGCGTCGATGGGCCTCACCCGCGCGATGATGCAGTCACCGATCTCTGTGACTACGAATATTTGTATACAAAGACGCCGTTCTTCCGGAGGGATGTTGCGCGCTTCCTATCCTTCATCCTGGGGCAGATCGGCCATCACCGGGACCTGGCGAAGAAAGAGCGCACCACGCTGATTTCCACCACCTTCCCGGACGTGCACGCGGCGCTGCCGAACCTGGATATTCTGTCAGTGGGCGCCGACGCAATTGAGATAAGAGTGGACTTGCTCGAGGAGCCGCAGCCGGACGGATGCTGCAGCAAGGTGCCCAGTCTCAAGTATGTGGGTGAACAGGTGATGTTGCTTCGCCAGCGCACCGAGTTGCCAATCATCTACACCACCAGGTGTACCAAGGAGAATGGGCGGTTCCCCATGGATGATCCCATGCTCTTCTACAAGTACCTGTACCGTGCGATCCAGTGGGGTTGCGAATATATCGATGTCGAACTCTGGCTGCCCGAGGACATCCGGAGACAACTGGCTCAGAAGAAGGGGAGCAGCAAGATCATCTCCGCGTTCCACGACTTCTCTGGGAACTTCAAGTGGACTGCTCCCGAGACCCAGGAGCTGTTTGAGCGTGGGGCCGTGTATGGAGACGTCGTCAAAATGTATGCCATGATCAGCTCGATGCAGGAGAACTACGAGCTCGAGTACTTCCGGTCGACCATCACGTCAAAGTATCCCCACCCGCCCTTCTCTGGACTCAATATGGGCCCTACTGGGCAGCTCTCCCGGACCCTGAACAAGATTTTTACTCCGATCACACACCCGCTACTACCGATGATTGCGGCCCCCGGCCAGCTTAGCGCCGCAGAGATTAACTCTGCACTCCATAGCATGGGTCAGATGCCAAAGCTTGATATCTACGGCATTGGAAGCTTCCGTTCGACATCTCAGGCCATGTTCTACGAGAAGTGTTTCAACGAGCTGGGCCTGCCACACCAGTTTATGTTCGCGGAGAGGGCGCCCAAGGCCTCGATTGAGAAGATTCTGCGAAGGCCCAAATTTGGTGGAGCCTATGTCAACCCACCTCTGGCAGTGTCGGCGGCCGGATACCTCCCCTCACTGTCGAATGCCGCCCGCGCCATAGGGCAAGTCGACACGGTCCTGGTACGCTCGGACTCTGGTACTCCGACATTCATCGGGGATAACGCGACTTGGAAAGGCATCCGCGCCACATTGACCCGCGACTTTGTTCCTTCGGCATATAGTGGACGAGCAGCGTTGCTGTTGGCTAGCTCTGAAGCTGACGCATCCGCGGCCATGTTTGCTCTTAAAAGTTTGGGCATCGGGCCAATCTACACCATTGGGTTTAGGACGCAAGGGGTGCTGGCTACCGAGGTTGAGCCGGTGCGCTCGGTTGAGGATGTGAAGCGCTTGGAGCAACCCTTTGTCATCATATCGGCATTGCCTGCAGACAAGTCACTCGTGGTGGTGCCACTGCTCAAGCACTATAGGGTCGATGGTCGCAACGGCAGCACTCAGTCTCAGAACGGCAATAATCATGGAGGCGGGGGAATGCGGTCCGTAGGCAAGGTGTTTGTCGACCTCGCGAACGGACCGCGCAAAGCTGATCCGCTAGCCATTGCAACGGCAGCAGGGTGGACGGCGTACGGCATCGCAGACGTCTCTGCTTGGACTACGGTGGAGACGATCCGGCTGCTGGTTGGGCAGAATGTGAGTTACGATTTCGTGCGCCTGGCTTCTGGAAGGGCCCTGTTCTAGAAACTCTACAATATGATTACACGGTGTATATTGTCTCTGGCTACGCGAGCTGGAGTGGCTCGTTGTGTGATACGCTCTGAAGCATGGCTTGAGTTCACCACAGATATTGACGGGTCCTGAGCCAATATGCGCCCTGCGGCTCGACCGAGTCAATGCCTGGCTCTGACGTGCGCTGGATCGACTCATCTGGTTGCATCCCCTCTCGTGCCGGGGATCGTGGAGGGGAGTGCATATTCTCAGCCCGGTACGCATTGCGCAACGAGCTCGTTGGTGTGGTGCGGTTTCCGGGGAGAGACTATAGAGTTTCCTTCACTGACGGTTGACATTGGCTCGCTTACACCGGAGGGAGGCATTACCCCAGATTCCAGCACCGCGTTCTGCCCCCTCTGGTGCTTGTCCACTTTTCCCCTCGCAGACGACCGCAATCTATCTGCCTCCGATGTGCAAATTGGAGGCGGGCAAGCCAACCGAGGCCCCCGAGCGCCCTCCCGCGACGTTGTCAACGGTCGGCGATGGGTGTACGTATACGCATGTACGGATACGTATGGGCTTCTTTTGCCGTGCTGCAGTCTACTGCCGCCGGTCCAAGAGCTGCTCAAGCCTCAACTGCTTTCATCCCGTCTTCACCCAACTGCCGCCCAACCTGCCCGCAAATGCAACACCCCCCGGGGATCAAAATGGCCTCACTGCCTCAGCGATCGTCACGCGCGCCTCCCCAGCTTGAGGGGACTCTGCACTCCTCGAGCCCATTTCGGGGCCTGTCCGCCCGCTGCCCGCAGAAGCTCAGGCCCTAACCGTCCACCGTCCTCTACTCCCCTGCTCTCCATGGCTTGCTTGGTCTCCACTACGCTGCCGGCGCCAGACGCCTTAATTTGGACTTCCATCTCACGCCTCTGCTTCCCTATGAGCTTTGTGTTTCCTGTGCTTTCGTCCTTTGGCAATTCCCCTCGCCGCCAGATATGTGTCTTGACCCTCCATTCATCCCGCCTGAACGTCAACCGAGGACCGCCCCCTTCTGGCCATCATCATCATCATCATCATCATCATCATCATCATCATCACCATGTCAAGACCGCAGATTGGCATCGACCGTCTACCGACCCGCCGAGTCACCACCGAGCCTCGCGAGGCCATGAACTGCAAGAGCTGTCGGAAGCGAAAGGTAGCGGGTCGTCGACGCCGGTAGAGTGCTTCAGTCCCGCTGATGCGCTGTAGATCAAATGCAACCGCACTCGTCCCACCTGTGAAGCCTGCCAGGTCTTTGCGTGTCCGTGTATCTACGGTTGGTGACTACTTGACCTCCCAATGTAGTTCCACTTGGGCTCACACGACTGCCAGATGCCGTACCAAAGAAACGGGGACCGAAAACCGACGTCCTGGAAGCCCTCCTGAAACGAGTCGACGGCTTGGAGAAACGACTCCATTCTGAAGGCACGAGCGATGCCCCTCCCGACGTCGACTCCTCCACCAGCCAGGACAGCAATGGAGATGGCAACAACAACAAGAAGAAGCCGTCTGCGTCACTGCCGCCCTCCAGCCGATCTTTGCTCGAGATTGCGCCGAATCCCGCGGCCTCTGCGAACCAGTTGATGTCTCCCATAGAGCCAAGGTGCCTATTTAATGACCTTCAAGTGAGGAATCGGAAAATAGCTAATAGTGCCTCAGCATCCAGACACCCACCATCATACCCGATCTACTGCTGGACACCTACTTTGCCAGGATCCACGGCAAGCCCTATCACATTCTGGACGAGACAATAACGAGGCGACGTATGCAGGCCAATCAGCTCCCGTCCTACTTAGCCTACGCTATATACGCAGTCGGTGCCAGGTACCGGGAGCCCATCACATGACCTGTTGAAGATCAATTAATCTAACCCTCCAACCAGATATGCACCCCATCTTGGCGGTTACAATGCCGCAGTAAGAGTCGGCCAAGAATATGCACGGCGCTCCCGGATGGAGCTGGATATTGATGAGCCCTCTATCGAGACCTTGCAGACCCTGATGCTGCTCGCCCAAGCGAACTTCCAGATAGGCAAGGGCAAGAAGACCTTCATGCTCCTCAGTACGTATCGCTTGGGCTCGGACATTTTTCCCATCGCTAACCAAGATAAGCTTCCGCGATCAGCATGGCCTTTGCGCTGGATCTCCACCGCGAGCTCCCGCTCTCCATGGATGTCACGCCTCTGGAGCGAGAAGGCCGGAGACGGCTCTTCTGGAGCTGCTATCTCATGGATCGGTTCGCGGCTACCGGCTCCAAGAGGCCCTCGTTAATCGCGGATGAATCCATTGTACTTCGCTTACCGTCATGGCAGCTCCATCCAGGCGCCGTGTTGCTTGAAGGCGACTTCTTCCCCAACGGCTCTAATAATCTACAGTACATGGCCGGTTCGGGTAAGGGCGCCCAGGGGAGCATGGGTATGCTCATCGGTATAGCAAAGATCCTGGGCATAACGAACCGGTACCTCGCGGCCGGGGGCGTGAAGGGTGATTCGCACTTCCCCTGGCACTCGCTTTCCAACCTCTCCAAGATCCGACAGGAACTGGACATCTGGGCTTCCGAGACGCAGGACACCTTCACCTCGATCGAGACTCTTTTCGGCCAGCCAGACAGCACCATACTCGTTCTGAGCAAGTTGGTATATCACCTCATACATTGCCTCATCTATCGGCCATTTTTGCCGATAGACCTGGCCGAATTGTCGGGCACCTCACAGCACCAATCCTGGCAGATCGAGGCAACAAATCTATGTTTCCTCCACGCAAATGCGATTGCTGAGTTGGTCGAAATCGGCAGGGCTTCCTCCATCATCGACTGGCCCGCCTTCGTGGGGTACTGCGTCTGCACGGCCGGCACCATACACGTCCATGGCGCCCATTACCCAGGACGCGAGGGCGAGGTGTTCTCGGTCAGCACGGAGTTTCTGACCCGGGAAATGCACCAGCTCTCCGAGTTGAGGTTCATCTGGGCCCATGTGCAACATCAGCGCGACACGCTGCAGGCGATATACACCTGCCACACGGAGCTGGTCAAGTCGCTGGCGAGTAATCCGATGCGGTTCTCGCCTGTCTTCCAGCTCGAGGACTTTTTCGATCGTTACCCGGGGCATGTGTTTGATGGGGCGCATGTTACGTTTATGGATGTGCAAGTGGAGGCCGTGCATGAGAGGTAGGTTTCGCGATTGCTGGTCAACGGCGCTGATATACAAAATGCTGACAAGATCCAGCATCGCAACCTACAACATAGAACAGCGCAACAACATGTACATGAACGCATCCATGGTCGGCCTCAACTACCACACCCAGGCCATCCCAAGCAGCGCCTACAGCAACGGCCACCCAGCCAAAAAGCGACGGTCGACCACATCCAGCACAACAAAACCGCGGATCCAAGCAACACCACTCCCCACCCCGACATCAGCCACTCATCCCCCTCTTTCAGATCCGTCAGCAAACCACCCCCAACCATCACAAGACCCATCCTCCTCCCTCCACGGCCCCGCGCCCTCAAACCCAAACCCGACCCCGAATCACTCTCTCCCCTTCTCCCCAACCTTCTCCTTCTCCCCTCTCCCGCACCTCGCCTCCCCCATCCCCTCGGCCTCCACTCCGCATCCGAACCCCCATCACCCCCACCACGCCATGCACGATCAACACCACCAAGTACAACAAAACCAAAACCCACACTCCACCCCGGGCGCGAGCTCCGCACACACCGATCCCTCCAACAAAGACCCGTTCCTCAGTTTACTGGAGCAGTTGGCGGAGAACGAGATGGATCTGGGTGTTGGTGGAGGCGCTGCAGGGGAGATGAGCGCGGGTTTGGAGGGCGCGAGCGAGTTGGATTTGTTTCTGAGGGGGCAGGCTGGGTAGGTGGGACGGAAGGGAGAGGAGGTAAAGTCAAGTGCTATCTGATTTTCGGTGGTTATGCTTGTGGGAGGGGCAAGGTGGGAACGGGGGAGCGGGATGATGCCCGTCACTTTCGACACAATGGGTTGGACTCTGGAGGAGGAACAAGGCATGTCTGTGCTGTTTGAGCTCAGCACCGTCTCGCGCACGTCCTGGTGTAGCCATTGCGGAGCCGGCTACATACGCCGAGCCGAGGGGCGGAGAGGAGAGGGAGAGGGAGAGGGAGGAGTGGAGAGGGAACTGAATAGCAAAGCAAACCATCGCTACGCTGGAACCCCCATCCAGCAGCGCAACAGCCGTGAGCATACGCCATACAACCGGCATGAAGCAGAAAAACCACCCAACCACAACGACATAAATCATACGATAACCATCAGTGATCATCTCTATACCATTCGCAAGAAAAACTCGCTAGATCTCACCGTGAATTTCTCTAGAAAACCGATTGGACGGGAAGCAGAAAAACAAGAAGGGCAAGAATTCCCCTCCCGCTTAACTTGAACCTCGGGAACTTGTTTTCCCAAGCACATGTTTATGTACGTATGCGTGTATGGACATCGATCTATATAGCAAGGGGATGCATGTCTTGTATCTATATCATCGCCTAAGTCATGGTGACCAGCTCCTCGGCGGAAACGGGGTGGATGGCCTGGGAAACCGGCAGAGTTAGCGAATTGTATGTTGAGTTAAAATGGAAGCAGAAAAGGGAGATGATTGGATGGGGTCTGCGTGATCGGCGTGCATATGGATTTGAGATATCGTATGCCTTCTC
>JAFHBW010000341.1:0-27826 GCA_019022765.1 Westerdykella sp. P71 | reverse complement strand
CACCACCCCCCCCGCCCTTTTTTTTTAGCATGCTTTAGACGGCTTCCGAGATCTTGTAGGGTCTCGTGGGCTCGTTTATGTGATTATGCGACAGGTGGGGCGTGGGTGTTAGCGATGGGATGGGTGTTGGGTTGGGGTATCTGTGGTGGAGGATGTGGGTTGTGGTTGTGTGGGAAGATGGCGGGGATGCGGTCGGAGTGGCGCTCGGAATGACTTCCGCGGGGACCGGCAACTGGACGTTCACGGTCCATGCGCCTTGTCATGTGATCGTTCGTATACATGTACCAAGCCACTCTGTGCTAAAATCGCTTACTAGCCTCTTTAGCGGGGCTGTGTATCCTAGAGTAGATTTGAACGCAGGTAACCTGTCGTACTCTAAACTCTCTACAGCAAAATGAGCCTCCGGAAATCATCAAAATATCAATATCAACAAGGAGACAGATTACTCCTGTACAATCCTGCCCTTCAGAAGGAACTACATTCGATTGCCGTAAACATCTTCGACAATGAATCCCGTCACCTTCCAGTAGTTCCTGGGGCTACAATTTGCGATTGCTGCCAAAATGTCTTCACTGTGGACCTCACAGAAAAGCCAAAAGTCCGAGTCCCTCACCATCTTACACCAGAATCTTTTCAATCTGCAATTGACCAAGGATGTCCTCTCTGTCGATCGCTTTGGAGAAGACTTCGCCGAAGCACAAAACGTGATAATCTTATTGCACTAAGACACCTAGCCGGCACGGAATGCAAACTGGTTCCTAGTGGTGGCCCAGTCGATCAGAAGGTCATCGAATTCCGTTTCGATGTAACTTGCAAAAGATTGGAGGCTTCGGATTCCAGTGGAGTAACAATTACGAGTTTGCATCGGTTTGAATTCGATCCATCAAAAAGTATGTACTGGTTTGTTTGATTATTTCCTTCGAAATAGGTAGTTATCTAACAATCGATCCATAGATTTCGAGAGTTTTGTTGTTAATGAGGACAATTCAAACGAACATCCTCAGCAGATTCTAGACTTAGCTTCAGCCTGGCTACAGTCCTGTCTTACAAAGCATGGTCGATGCGGAAGATTACGTCAACACGAGAGATGGATACCAAGTCGGCTGATTGAGCTTCTTCCACTTGAAGACCAGAAGCCTGAGTGGTGTCTCCGGACATCTGAAGAGGTGGACAGAACAGCTGAATATGTCACCGTCAGTCACCGATGGGCCTCAGCTACACACTTGGAGCTGAGATTGGATAATCTCTCGGCGTTTCGTCAAGGAAAATCACTTTCTGACCTACCACCAAAATACCGTGATGCCATTACCATTGCGCGACGATTCTCGGTTAAATATATATGGATCGACTCTTTGTGCATCATCCAGTGTTCCACAGAGGACTGGCAAACAGAAGCTGCCCGAATGGGGAAAGTCTATGCCAACTCCCTGTGCAATATTGCCATAGCCCTCGATCCCAACTCAGACAAGGAATACTTCTCTACTCGCGATCCACGACCATTGCCCGCTACCATCTTCTGTCCGGCTTGGTTCCCTAATTCAAATCAAGGCTATCGCTTGGTTGAGCCGGACAACTGGGAATCTGAGATACACCAGGCTGAACTTAACTATCGAGGATGGGTTGTACAGGAACGTCTGCTACCTCCTCGCATTGTCTATGTTACTGAGCAGCAAATTTTCTGGGAGTGTGAGCAAATTCAGGCTTGCGACGAACTGCCCAATGGTCAACCTGAGCATCGAAAAGCTTCCACAAATTTCAAAAGCTTGGATCGATTATTTTCCGAAGAAGAAAATCACTGTGATGGATTGAACAAGGGACATCTCTCCAATTCAGTTTACGAATTATGGGAAGAGCTAGTCACGGATTATACCTTCTGTCACCTCACCAAGCAGACGGATAGGTTGATTGCCTTTTCCGGAATCGCGCAGTTGTTTCAACGACAATCTGGTGACAAGTATCTTGCAGGTCTTTGGGGATCGCGGCTCAAAGAATCGCTTCTCTGGAATTACTGCTCCTAACCATCAGGTGTTTGGACTGGAGCCGTCTCTCCTCACTCGCGCCTATGCCCTTCTTGGACATGGGCATCGATTGAAGCGGGCTCTGGTATTTCAGCCGGACCTGTGAGACTCAGACGAGCCACTCCATATCGCAGGGTTAAGCGCCGTGGTGACTTTGCGAAGGTCATTGATGCTGAGACGTATCCTATCACGGATGATGTTACCGGCCAGTTGAACGGTGGCTTGGTGAAGTTTAAAGGTCCGATTGTTCACGCCAAATATGTCGGGATCTATGTCGTCCAACCCACAGAGCATCTTGATGAAGGCCACCTAATGACAGTAAATCTGCTAGGGGAACACAACATACTCGTTGAGATTTTTCCCGATATGCTGCAAGCCGAGCCGAAACAAGGTACAGCTCTAACATGTCTTCCGTTGGGTTACTATACTTCCGAAAGAAGTAATCTGAAACGGATTGTTGGTCTGATGCTGGAGCCGTCTGGAAATCCTAACGAGTACCGTCGCTGGGCATTCTTTCAAGTGCCCTCAACGTTCTTTCACACAATAGACCATGGTGTGGAAAATAGAGGGTTTAAGGCACTAGATGAATTGTGCGAAGACTTGCCACATAAGGACATTTTCCTTATATAGAATAGGGTTATTAAGTTCTAATGCAGCATAAGTACGCGGATAGGTCTAATATAAAAACGTTGTACTTACTATTAGTTACTAATTATACTTAAGGCATGCATATAGTAGTACTGTGAGAGCACTGAGGCACGATGCTGAGAGAAAGCAATAGCGTGCTAAGTCTTGTATGTACTCATAGCGGAGTTACTCATGTCTTCGTATCCACCAGGACGTCTAATCGTCATCAAAAAAATCCCAAAAGCTACCGTCGGATCCCCCATTCCCTGACGGAGCCCCCCCATTTCCCCACGAGCCAAACGGGTCGTCCGGTGCTCTACTACCCGGGTCCTGATCTTCCCCCCAGATCTCTTCCCCCTGATCAGGTCGTTGCAGGTCGGCTGGCTGTCCATATGGATCTGTAGCTTGTGGCGACTGATCATCTCCTCTGGAGCGTTGCATGGCCTCATAGGCTGCCATACTGCCAGCTCCGGCCGCAGCACCAGTGACTCCCTCCGCCGTACCTAAACCCCTGGCCGCTGCTCCAGCCTCACTCGCGATTCCAGCTTCGCCCGCCGCACCCGCCGCACCCGCCGCACCAGCTGCACCGGCTTCGCCAGCAGCAGCGCCTCCACCCATGCCGGGGAACCACAGGGGGAAGAAGCCCATGCCACCTCCGGCGCCACTATGACGGCTAAAGTAGTCAAAGTCGATGCTGACAGCCGTGGCGAGCATCACGGCACGCTGATCTAGCGTCATCCCCGGGTGATGCTCAGACAAGGTTTGGAGCTGTTTATCGCCCTGTGCAGCTGCTTGTTCCCCCTCAGTGCTGAGCCCGGCCGCGTCCATCCTCAGTGCGTAGACTCCCGTGTCCGTGAACAGTTCCCTCGCAAAGCCCGCGAAGTTCCTGTTCACGGAGCCAATCCGGCGGCCATCTTCGGACATGAGAGAGAAGTCCCAGGACAGAAAGGGTTCGTCGACGCGCGCGAACTGCATCATTCCAAGTTGCCGTTGGTCGCCCTCTACAACTTGGAGTGCCTTGGAGTTCGATAATGGTAGGTCACCGGATGCGATTTGCGGCGTCCCTGGTGCAGCGGGGGTTTCGTCAAGATCTCGGGCCAAGAACAGATTGTACTTTCTCCGTAAAAGACCCCACTCTTGCTCTGCAGAGCCGATGATTCTCATCTCGTTGAGCGGGATGCTAGAAACGCTTGCGCTCGTCTGTGTAAGCACACTTTGTGCACTCGTCCCCTGTATCACTGCCGAATGCGTGTAATGTCCTCCCTGGCCCTCCGGCGCAGCATCGTAGACCCGTATCTGTGAATTGATGAAGCTGAAAGGCCTATGGAACCTCAGCACCTCCCTCTCTTCCCTGTCGAAGACGTGCGTCGTGAAACTTCTGTGTGTCCTGAACATCTGCCGTTTGAGCGCCGATCCTATTCCATGGTCCTGCTCAGCAAGATATCCGATGTGATTGCCCTGTGGATCCATGATGATGTATCGGTTCGCCTGCTCGAAGCCCATCAGAACATTCATCATCTCGAGTTGTCGCTGCACAACGATGGCAGAGTTGTCGAGAAGCCGCATCACCGGATGCGTTTCCTTGAGGATCGCATGTGGATCTTCTGGTATGTAGACTGGTGTGATGAGGGTGTTCTGGGAGGACGGTATCTGAGCAAGGGCGTTGGATACAGCTTCGTTCTTCGACGGCGAGGTCGATGACTCGGCACTTTGAGAAGAGTTTGGGTCGTTCTGCGGTTGCTCCGAGTCGTCTCTACGTCGTGGAACACTTCTCCTGGGTATCGGCGGTGGTCTTTGCAGTCGTCCTCGAAGACCTGCTGGTCGTTGCCTGGTCACATACGATCTGAAGGTTTGTCGCGAAAGGAGCAGCGCTCCGCGAGTGGTGGGGATCATTATGAGGACTTTCTCTTACTATCCACGTTCTAAAATATTAATGACCGGTTTAGATGAGCCTAGATCGCTCAAACGACGGCTGGGAGAGATTGTGTGACGGAGACAGGACTAAGGTTGAAGCCCTCTGGAACTTCGCGTCCGGGTGGCCATTACATCATCAATGGCGGCAACGCAGAATATTGAACCTGTTATAGGTCGGGCTCCATAGATCGGTGCTTCGGAGCAAAAGTCGACGTTGCTGGATATACGCAAAGTAATAATCCGTCCGAGAAAGCACGAGGAGCATCGAGGACACGATCAATTCATGCAGGTGGAACGTCATTGGCGCCATCCAATGAGAGGACGCCTTGGCATTGATGACTGATCCAATTTTCTCTTCAACACTCGAGATGGCTCTTCTGCAACCTTCCCTCCACTCCCAACAGCGGTGTCGCTGTTTCGAGCTCCTCATGTAAGTACAATCAAAAGTCCTTTTTCACCTTCTATGATGATTTTCATATGTATTGTGAGAAGTACGAGATCAATGCATTCAGTTGCCTGGTCTCATACTTCCATGCTGCATCTCAAATTGAAAGACTACAACGGTATCTGAAATTTGTACTTTGATCATAAGATATTGAACTTCACAAATCTCCCAGTTGCTAACGAACTGTAGAACCCTTTATTTCATCCATATAACGGCGCGCAAACATGGCTTCCGCTTATCAGGCATCCAATAGCCCAGTTCAGCCAGTTCAGTCGGTGGACGCAGCAGATGCAGGGGAGAAGGGTATAGCTAAAGACAATGGCAAACCGAGAGCGCCGAGAGAAAAGAGGCCTAACTATGCCCAAATACATTCTCGCCCTCTTCCAATAGATGTCTATCCATTGCCTGCCTTCATTCCACACAACCCGCTTTCTATTGTGCGAGTCGCTATTGCTGTTATATCTCAGTCCTTATGGCCACCCACATCACCACTTGTTATCCACGAGGCCTACTTCTCATCACAAACTCTCTCTGTTCACGTGACCGACCCTCAATCCGTTCGGGCCTTATGGGAACAAGGTTTTTGGGGCAAAGGCTCTCTCAGCCGCAGTGAGCCAAGGTGGTTGGATATGGAGAAACGGAAAAGAGGTCTCCGGGCCATGCAGACCAGCGAAGAATACACAGCACAGAGGCGGAGAGAGAGACGCCAGTTCAAGCTGGAGAGGGCAAGATTGGAACGAGAAGCCATCGAAGAACAGCGAAGAGCGGAAGCAAGATTGAAGGACGCTGGCTCCCCAACAGATCAGACCACAAATGATGCGCATTCAACAATACCTGAGAGCGTCATGCCGTCAGAAGAGTCGGTATCGAAAGGAGACACTGCCAGCATCTCCAACACAGAGATCGCCCCAGCCGCGGACGATGTGACGGAAGAGGAAACCCCCGCTGAGCCGTCAGTAGACGTCCAGCCCATTGAGATACAAAATCAGGAACACCTTCAACTTACCCTGGAGGAAGCGTTCTTCCTTTCATATGGCTTGGGTGCTTTGAAAGTCACCAGACAGGACATTGCCCAGTCATCGTCTCAGCTCCTGCGTCTATTCTGTGCTTATTCGGCTTTCTCCACACTACAGAACTCACAAACATTAGAAGATGTCCTATCACGTACTCGAATTTCCGGGAACCCCATCGCACCCGACAATCCCTTTCTTCTGAAATACGTAGTCTTCCACCACTTCAGGTCATTGGGATGGGTAGTACGTGCCAACATCAAGTTCGCCGTCGACTTCCTCCTGTACAACCGTGGTCCGGCCTTTTCCCATGCCGAATTCGCCGTCATGGTACTTCCGTCCTACTCGCACCCCTACTGGTCCGAAACAAAGGAGCGAAGTGAAGAATGCGAAAGGAAAGGGTGCCGGGACTGGTGGTGGTTACATCGCGTCAATCGAGTGCAAGGGTTGGCTCACAAAACGTTGATGTTCGTTTATGTAGAGGTGCCGCCTCCATGGGATCAGGGTGGGCAGATTCGAGATGACAAGCTAGACGTTGGAGACATTTTGAAGCGATACAAAGTTCGCGAGTTTGTTTTGGGAAGATGGACGCCAAACCGTCATCGAGGTTGAGAAACATGGAGAAGATAGTATTTAAGTACATTTGGTCGATAAGTCTCTGAAGAGAGTTCTTTCATCTAGAAACTACAATCACTGTCCTAGCGAAGTATCCAGCAGATGAGCGCGACCATGCTACCGTGCTATTCATCGTCGATCCAGTTCCAGGATCCATCTCCCTCTGCTCTTAGAACAAAAGAAATGCAAGTTCGCCCGGTGGAAGAGACTCCTCAATGGCGTCGATCAGTTCAAGCCAGTTTTGTGGCGTATCCCCCTCCTCGCCAAACTCTACAGGTGTTCCCAGGCCGCTGTTTGAACAATGATATTCGCGACGAGCAGATGAGTACGACAGCCATTCCCAGTAGAAATCAGAACCCGGCTCATACTTAAACCAGTCCTGTTTCTCGCTTGTCCACACCATTTGACCGGCCATACCATCCTTTGTTCGAAGCCAACAGACTGGAAGGAAAATATTTTCTAGATACTCGCCAGCGCCGTCCCGTTAGTGGACTTCCTCTATCCTTCTTGTCCTTGGTTTGGAAATTCCAGACAATTGTTACGCGATCCATATCACCGGCTCTCTCGACGAATTCGATCCACTTCCAGGCAAGGTCGTCCTCCAACGCTACGGATGCCAATATATACACATCCTCGGCAATACAACTCCTCGGCAAGGTATCTCACAAGAGCACGCGTTTCGCCCTTGAAGTATAGTTGATCGTGGGGACTGTGCATGACATGGCTGTCACCTTCAAACATGATCGTAAGATGGCGTATGTGGAATTCCTTCAAGAGACGCCATAGTACAGTGAGACTGTGTCGGACGTGTCGCGCGTCGAATGCCTTGGAGTAGGATATGTTAATTCGGATATCACGCAGTTGAGAGAGCCTGACCGCATCCTTGAGTCCAGCTAAGGTGATATCGTGTTTGATCTCCTCTTTGACTGTGACCATGAGACGGAGCAAACGGCTCTTTGTCTCCGAGACAGCTTCATCGTACGCTTGTCGACACGAAAGTATGAGACCACTCGCGTCTTTGCCTGGAATATCTAGGTACCCATAGATCAGCACGCGGACGTTGTAGTTGAGGCGATGGAAGAATCTGTTGACCGGTGGATCCTCCATCTTCAGGCACCGAGGTGGGGACGAGAGGAAATCTCGCAGAAAAGCAGCGACGTTGGTTGCGCAACTTGTGCTCGCAGTAGAGAGGAAAGAGTGAGGAAGAAGAAAGAGTGAGAAGGGAAAGAGCGCGGCAGGGCGGCAAGTATATAGCCTTGGCAAGAAGCCACCAGTGGCGGTGAAGTAGATATGAGCGCTTTCACCGACTCCGACTTTCCCAGTGCGACTTTCCTCTCACCGCCAAGGTTCTACTTTCACCAGATATCAGGGCGTCAAAATAGGGCGATATCTGCTAAATCTTCCTGGGCAGTGGGTTGCAGTTTGGAGTATTGATCATCCCAGGGACTCTTAGGAGTGTATCGTGGACCGCAATGCGCACGACATATCCTCAGCGATTTATGCACGCCTTAGTGATCGACACCTGGTGGGCACCCGTACGGCAAGAACTAGGTAATATGCGTCACCTGAGCAGTGTCTCCGAATATCGTAAATCTGCACCAGGAGTCCCTTCATTTTAGGCCGTGTTGGATTCGTGATGTTTTGTTAACGTTGTATGGCCATCGTCTTCCGGAGCATGGCGATTTCTTTATACGATCAGCAGAGGGGAGTGCATGGTTTGCAGACCCGCCTGTGATATTGGAGGTTATGTTTATGGTTTCTACACATGGCACTGTTCTGTGGTCCAGTGCTGCAATGATTCAAGGGTTCCAAGTCAGAAATAATGGTCCGATGATTTCTGGTTTATCATTTTATGCAATATATGCAGTGTAGCTTGACTCGCCACTCCCTCATTATCTCCCGCACTCTTCCGACATACCATCACTTTAGGTAGTTTAAGCAAAACCTGAGCCACTCGCAACCCAAGTCGTGACTTCTATGTTGTCCGTATCGGATTATACTTAACAATGACAAGTCGGGGCAATTCCTTTTCCATGTCAAAACCAACGATGTTTGCTGTAAACCGGTGGAAATGATCCTGTTTGGTTTGTGGAGATCGGTTATCGGTAATGGCTGGAAAACATGGCATACGAAATGTGCCGGCAATCGTAGAAGGTAGTGGGAAAGTATCTACCAGGATAGAAAAGGGTTTCATAATACACGGGGCGATGCTACCTAATCTATATATAATATTATTTCAAGTAGTTCTAGCAGCGGTGGTCCTTTTAGTACAGGTGTTCTAGTACGGTTCCTTAAGAAAGTGTTGCTTGAGGCGTAACTAGTAAGTTAATGAAGCATTCCATTTCGTTTAACCCTTCCTCTCCATGTCCCCGTACCCGCAACGCCAAACGCCAAAAAATTCATTAAGATGAGCAGTTAGCAGTCTTTTTTCAACTCATAGGACCTTAATAGGAGCCTTCGATCTGGTATGTGCTTACCTATGTAGTTATTTCCTGCTTACATAAATAGGAAGTAGCTATATTCGCTATTAGTAGTCCATACTATTTGGCACGTCGATATATGCTAGCCATTAGAGGTCGTCTTTTACGTTCAGGCGTGCATCTAACCGCATTTATTGGCCAGTAGGCGGAAACTTTACGGATTGTGATGTAACAATAGAGCGTCCGGAGTGCGCCCGCACCGACTATCACATGTTTGGGGGATCACCCCAAACCTCATAGACCTGGGGGCAGCTGGTATATGTCACGCAAGGCATAGTTTTCGCCGTTCCGGATGCCCAAAGGCATCTTTATCAGATCAGCCAGTCATTAGACGTGGAGTCTTTCTGAGACATATGTCGCTCATGTAGAGTCGCGTGAGTCGACTGCCGTGGATTCGAAGGAGCATACACAATGACGCAATCCCCTGCGTCGATACGTATGCCAAAATGGTCAGAAGATCAAACAATCATGGGACCAAACAGGTCTGACTCACGGACGACATATTTGTTTGTTTGACAGGTTACTATTCTCCCAAACTCTCCCGCTCACCTCTCCAGCCCTATAACTCAATCAAACCTGTCCGCCGGCATTCTATATCCCTTCTTTGGCTACAAAATTGTGCCTTTCGAAGATCCAAAACGGCTTTCAACTAGGTCTTCAACTATTTCGACCTCCTTTACGTCATAAGATCCATTACATCATCCAAAGCAGCCTCCAGTGTAGATCAAAATGGATCATTCCCATACCTCCCCAGGTGATGCCTACAATCAAATATCATCGCCTTTCTTTTCACGACTAAACTGGGATACCCGAAGGATAATCTATGGATACCTGGACCTCCTGCCATACTCCAGAGGAGAGCGTACTTTCTCCGGTTTAGTACTCTCCTGTAAGCTTGCACGAGACGAAATCCAGTTCGCGTGCGAGCAATCGATCCTCGCGACAAATGTGATCATCAGAAGAAGACAACAGCAAATATGGGCTCGCACTGAGATCGGATTAGTTCAGTTCCCCAGCATAAACCCAGGTCGAGCTTGCTTCTTTAGCCCGCTGACCATCATCTTCACGCAAGATGTCTCCTCCCCCGCCACATGGTTTAAGAAAACTCTCGATATCACAACACCGTATCTTCTGGCCCTGTTTCGAGGCACTGTCTACAGAGTCGAACTACATCTGAGATTTAAATCCTTGGACAGGTGGGCATTGCTGAACATGCAGCATACCCTTAAAAGGCTTATGCACCCTCACATGTCAGACATCCTGTCTTCTTGTGAATTGGTCCGAAGCATAGCAGGAACTGAAGGCCGAATGTCAGACAAAGATGGCGCTTGCTTCTTCAAGATGGACGCAAGAAGACTTCAAGATCTTGGGAATTCCAATTGGGCTGAAATTATCGAACCAGAAGATTACGTGGACATTGAAGATCCCACACTGATCAAGATCGAAATGACTTGGGATCGGCGCATTCGTCCCAACTATGAACAGTTCAATCGATCCTGGCCCAATCCACATCCCCAATACGACAGGAACGTAACTGCGCAGTACATAGGTACGCCATATTACGCCCTCCTGTTTGAGGTGGCTTCTAAAGGCCCACGCACCCATGGCAAACGTATTATGAGACTAGTGGAGCTATTCGAACAATTAGAATCCCGTAGGAAGCCACGTAGGGTGAGTTGGCAAGGGATTTCGGGCACCTAACAGGTATTGTGTCAAAACAAAAAGCAGTGACTTGGGCTAATGCTCAAATAGAGACTTTTCTCTATCATTTTTGTTGGCGGGCTTCGGCAACCCTTGCGAATCCAAAAGTACATATATAAATTTCTGCAGTTTCCCAAAAGAACAAGCCAATGTCTTTCTGTTTATACAAACCTCCACAGTATTGTAACTAGAAAGGCAAGCACTCCTCGGTTACACTACCTAGACACCTAGTTAAGCTAATCGTAGCGTATATATACCAGTTGAAGAATTGCATTCCCTAAAACCTGGTTCATGCCACCTGGTATAATCAATAGTCCCAAATGACGTGAGAATAATGCACGAGTTAGAGTACGGCGACATAGAAGAATCAGTAAAATTTCGCCACCAATTTATTATTATCGTGTGTACACACATCCCTCAAGTACACAGTCACTAAGGCCCTGGCCACCGCATGGCGGCCCTGGGGAAACTCCCCGTAGGAACTTTGAAAGATCCGCCTTCCAGCTTTGACCTTTGGATCCATCCATGCACACCCCACACCAGAAGCTTCCCAAATATTCATCCATCTGTGTTCGAGCCATCTTTTCAAGGAAACTGATGGGTAGGGCCCCTCCTAACCAGCCCGCCAATGCTGGTGCTCGTGCAAAAGTTGTCTGTATCAACGATCGACGGTACTTCTTCAATCCGGCCACGTAGAAGAGGATGCCGGCGAGTTTCCTCGCAGCGATCTTGAAATTCAAAGAAATGGACGAAGGTATTTTCCCCACGGCCTTCGCTAATGATCCCCACCTCGAAGATGCGCCTGTCTTCACTGACTTGCCAGTAGAAGTAGGGTGTCGTTGTCAAGCCGCTGGCAAGCTTAACGCTTTGCAGCTCAGGGGGATCCCCAAACCCGCCTCCACGGAGAGTGACAGGAGTTCCGTGAGAATGTGGGGACCGCAGATCGCAGGCGATGAACATCCTCTTGGGCATAGGCCTTGCGTGCTGGAGTTGCCAGGGCATGTAATCTGGATTCCTCCGTGTTCCCGTAAACGCAAAGTTGATGTATCTCGTAAGTTGGTGCATAAGCAACCAGATACGGTTCCGACGCCGTCTAAAGACCGACATCATACGCATTGCGGGTAGCGGGCCTTGGAATACGACGCCCGCCTTGTTGAAATACTTGGTGAACATTGGGATCCAATGTTGTTCCTTAACAATGGCCACACTAGGTAGGCTGATGATCATGGTGCGCAGATTGCTTAGTGGAGGGAGCGGCCTCAGTGTCGGGATAGTCATTCGGACTCGCATGCGGGTCTCAGAAATCTTTTGGATGTGCTCCAGATATCGTCGGGCTGCTTTGGCAGCAGCCTCTTCCATTTCTGTCTTCGCAAGCCGACATGAAAGCCATAATCCGGAGAATTGCTTGCCGTCGCCGAGGGGAGGAAGGTCCATGTGTTTGTAGATGATGACGCGCACGTCATATCCAAGACGATGGAAGGTTGATAGTGAGGCCATGTCAGTGTCGTTCGAGGTTGGCGAAATATTTTGGATGCACGAGGTTCGAGGTTGGCGAAGGTTGTGGATGCACAACGTTCGAGGTTGTTGATGAGGCAAGGTAGGAGTAGAGTTGGGCGAGGGCTTGAGGTGGGATTTTCATCTGCCCAGCGAGTTGGTAGGAGACGCGTCCCTGGTGAATGCGGCATTGTGAAAGGAACTTTTGCGACCTTGTCGCTATACTATGTTGGCCTTTCACCTGGATTGTGGGGCTCCGCAGAACGCATAAAAAACGGTCTTCGGCGCGCGATTCTCTTCTCGCACTCAACAGTCCTTGCATCAGCTGTTATCGCTACTGCAACCCGCTTCGCAGTCGTCTTGTAGAGTCTACAACACAACTTACGTCTGTTGAAAAGCAAAACATTCCTGATCCTCTCATTCTCCACGGGCTATGTCGACCCCGCTCTTCTTTGTCCGTCTCAACGCGGATGTTCGCCAAAGGATATACGATTTTATAGCACCTCCACTTGCGTCGAACGAATCAGCAGGAATCATGTTGACATGTCCCCAGGCATACGAGGAGTACCAGGAGAACATCATCCGTCGGTTCCAGATGGGCCGCCTACAGTTGGAAACAGAAATGGGGCTTCGCCTTCATCTACCAAAGGGCCCTTGTGGTCGCCCGAAGCGGTTCGAACAGCTCCGCGAGGTAGTAGTCACCGTCCCTCTCACAAGGCTGATCGAACAGGATGAGGCGGATATGTTCCGCAACGATCTGCATCAACGAGTGCTGTATTCCCTCATGAGCTGGAAATTCGACAGGATCGAGGTCAATGTCCTCGGCTCCTATGTCATAGGAGCGTGGGACCGCGGTGTCGTAAGTCCGCTCTCCGAAATGAGTGCGCAGATGGAAAAGTACCAAAGGGACTTCCTTTCCAACACTCTAGAGGCTAACTTTCCTTTCTCAGATACTGGAGGACGAAGCGACAATGCCCACCAGACTCGAGACGGTACTGTAGACTGGCCACACTGGGAGTCATGCGGTCAACCGCCGTTCCAGGCACGGCGAATCGTTATATCTTGGGATTTTCTCCAACCCAACCCGGGCCCACCGTGCTACGGACAACCGATGAGATTAGTGGCCGGCCCTCGTTCGAGGAATACGTACACCGTGGCCACTATGATGCTCGAGTTTTGGGGGTCTATTGGACTGCGGGATCCAACAAGGGGGCTGGAAGTTATCCCATCGAGGGGCAGGCTCGATATAGTCGCCAGGAATGGGTGGAGGCTCCCGGAAAATGCGGGGGAAATAGAAATAGAAGACCTAGACCAGGTAGAGGGATCAGAGCATGACCACGACTGGCTCTAGAGTGAGTGCCGGTGGCTTGGCGACAGATCGTTCGACCATGAGGTTTTCATCTAACGGTGGTATTGGACCAGTCTCCTGAAGTTTCCGTTGGATGGGACTCTTCACAGTGTGATTAGCACAGCACAGGAAGGTGTCCGTATGCGTCGAGGATCCACCTCGGGATGATTCAGATATGTAATAATAGAAGAGTAACTAACTCAACCAACAATCGGTACAGTGCGTGACTCTATCCGGTAACTCAAAGTTTCCTACACATAATACAAGTTTGACGGTGAGACATAGAGGGTGGAACAATCAATTCCTCCAAGTTTATCAGATCTAATAGTAGACATGTCTGGTCGAACTCAAGACCGTCGAGTCCAATCATCTCCTGACGGTTTGGGGCGTGGCAAAACTCACTCTATGCATTAATTTGAGCTAGAATGTACAAGTAGGCTCCTAACCTGACTTGAGGCATGTTGCAATCGATATTTGCGGTTGGTTAACTTTAAGCCTTGCAATAACTTTAGAGCTAAATAGCATTATAATACCAACGCCATTCTTTAACAATTCAACAGATTTCTCCAGACTTCCACCAATTGATGTGGTTTTCGATTGCGGTTTCCAACTTAGCCAGCATTCCCAAATTCGAGGACGACATCGGTATAACATGAGGGCAACTCCGCTTGAAAACCATTAGTGATCATGTTTTCTAATGCTTGTATGCGCGGTTTGTCTTACCTGTACGAATAACATCCAGCTCACTCCGAGTTCATATCTTTCCGTAGCTACAAGTGCACCCTTTTCTCAAGGCGGGATCCATATGCGGCCAGGGAACGCACATCCATCCGAGCCCACACACCTTTCCCGTTGCTCCGCAATTATTTGTCGAGCAGGGGCCTGTATACGGTGCTTGGGGGACTGGGTCAGGGCTAGAACTGGGTGCGCATTGTGCAATTGCAATGGTGGTAAGGAGGGTGGAAAGAAGAGTCGATAGTCGCATATTGGGGTATAGGATAGCGGAATGATGGGGAGTCAAAGACAAATAACTGAAGTTGGAAGTACTCTTTAAATTGAATGACGGGATCGGAATTGTAAGGAGGAGATGATCGGTCTCTTATAGTATGCCTCGACCTGGAAATGCCGAACAATGCCACAGTGCCATTTCGTCGCAGTGTGACCTCTTTGATGCAAAAGATATGCGGACAAACTCCACGGATTTTCAAGCTTTGCGGTATACATAAATACCTCATATAGAAGTACCCGCGCCGAGAGTTGTAGAAAGTGCCGTGTGCGCATGTCTAACCTGGCATCATGCGTAAAGTCCCTTCACCCCTTGCACCAGCCAAGCTTCCAAGAGGCGGAGCGGGGGCGGGAGGATTGGGAGATCTTGAATGTTATAGCTTGGTAGTTTGGATATATTGCTTGAAGGGATTGGGCGGGAGCGGAGCGGACAGTTTTGTTTCAAGATGGGCTTGGCGGGTGCTTGGTTGTGCTTAGGTAGCACAAGTATTCCGATTTGGGGGGCCATGAGGAACGCGATATCGACCGTCACGAGAAGTGAAAAGTCATGGTCTTCAATATTGAAAAGATTTACGGACAGATCCCAAGGTGGCGGGGGATTTTAAAACGTTTTTCGGAGTACCAAGACCTGTTCCCAAGACCTGTATAGTGTCCGACACCACCAGTAAACCAACGGAAAGTACTAACGATATAATGACCACACTCAAAACGAAATATCCCGCAGCTTAGCTTTAGATAGTAATCATCTTTTATCTTCGCCCAATTTCGTAGACTTCACTCCCACTTTTGCACTGACATCGAACCAGTCCTCGTCACCTGGGAATAAAAAAGCCGGAAGTCCAAGCTCAGATTTGAACGCAAGCTCTATGGTGTCGATCTGGGGCTTTCCTATAATGGCTATGAATTTTTATGCTCTTATCATGCCTTACTCTACCTCTCTCTTCACAACAAACCTAATCCCCCTTGCGCCTTTCTTCGGCATCGGCACGAATCCATCCCTTACAGGTCGTACGTCATCCTCGGTCGTCTCATACAATTCCAAATCAAACCTCCTAAACACTCCAGCCAGCGTCAGGAATAATTCGGCATAAGCCAAATTAATGCCCAAACAGGATCTGGTTCCCTTGCTAAAACTAGTGAGGTATTTATCAAGGTCGCTTCGTTTTTTGCCCTCCGAATTGAGCCAACGCTCAGGTTTGAAAGACGTGGGGTCAGGAAAGATGGAAGGGTTTCTGGAGATGAGAGTGCTGGTCTCGCTTACGGGTGTCTGCACAGTATTAGTGTTGGGAGCGGGGCGTGGCAGGTGACGAAAGGTGACTTACTCGAGGTGGAATCACCCACTCTTTATATCTCAGAGCTTCATGTGGGACCCGTGGTAACCTTGTAGACGTACCACCACTGACCCTCAACCCTTCGCTGACGACTGCGGACTGCATTAGGTGAGCCTCACTCTGTTAACGAAGATCATGTGCACATCAAACTTACCAAATATGGCAGTTGTTCCAGCTGCGTCCATGATGCCAGCTCCGTACTCGTGGGCATCGCCGTCTTCAGCTCCGCCCTCAACCTCTCCAATTTCTCCGGATTGCTCAACAAATGATACGTCGTCTCTGAGAGCGTCTTCGCCGTCGTCTCACCACCCGCACCCAACAAGACAAACCCATCATCCACCAACCTCACAACGGATTTCTCTTCGGGAGGCAACATCTCACTATCCCGTATCGCACTAAAAATACTTTCCAACTCGCCTTCGCCCTTCTCTGCTCGATTCGCATCCAGGATCTTCTCCACCTCCATCTTGATGCCGTTCTGGAATGACAACATGTCCTTCAGTGATTTATCGGGCATAAACTTGACCACCCACTCCAGCGGCAAGCTCCGCATGGCCATCGTGAACCATGGAGTTGCTCGCCTGAACGCCGCGTTCTCAAACAAGGTGCTGATAAATGTGCTGAAGTCGGCCTTGAAGTCAGCCTCGCGCAGAAAGTCATAGCTCTTGCCATAGCAGTATTCACTGATAACATCCATCGTCAGTGCCAAATAGACAGCCTTCGCATCCAGCACCGTTCCCTTCCTCATCTCCTCCTGTAGCCTCGCCCCCAGCAAATGCACTCTTTCGGAGATCCGCGGCTCGAGGCGCACAACACTGCGCTTCGCGAAGAACGGGTTCTGAGCCGCTCGACGCTTGCGGTGGAGGTCGTGCTCGGTGGTGCTGAAGGTCGAGTGCGGGCTTCCTGCCATCATTTTCCATTTCTCGTAGCGGTCGCGCTTCTTGGAGGCGCCCGTGTAGAGTTCTTCGTAGAAGTCCGGGTCGTTGATGTGGATTTCGTCTGGGTTGATGCGGACGATGGGGCCTGCGGAAGGATATGGTCAGTTCTTGCGTTTCAGCTGTCATAGTAATGTATCTACTAGATTGAGAGAGTGGATTCTGGTTTTCGCCTACCGTACTGCTCGTGCATCCTCTCAATCTCCCAAATAAACTGCCCTTTCTGGTACAGGTCGAAGTAGATTTCGTACCACTGCGTAGCCGCCGCCAATTTTGGGCCCGGGAACTTCGCCAGCGGATGGAAGTAGATACGGTAGATCGTGAGTGCAACATTATACACGATCGTCGCCGCAACCGCCAACGCAATACCTTCCTTGAGGTCTACAATCGCCATGACGCTGATTCGGGTATTCTCGAAACCCTTCGCCTCTCAATATCCACAGCAGCAAAGTTCCTAACAACCAAGTCGATCAATGTGCAAAACGAGGCATCGAGAAAACACAACACCCTTTAAGTATCACATTCACCCTGGCCCCTCGGGCGCGCAACCCCCGCAGTTCCTACTGACAATCAAGGGAAATCCTAGATTCTCCTGTGAACCTGCCGCACAGCTGCAACGCAATGTAGCAAAAGAGCCGAAAGCTCTATTCCGTACCAATCATCCCCGCTCGCCAACCATGCGAGTTCCTGACAGGGTACAAGACAAAAATGCTGAGCGGAGCCTGCAACCCACACCCTCGGACAACGGACGCTCCTCCACTCCGATCCACAGGATGGAATTTCGCACGACGCGGAAATATCACCGGTTTATTTTCGAGGAAAGTTGCGTTGCTACTAACTGGGGAAGAAGCTGGATACCTAGTACGTCCCGGTTTTCTGGTGCCGTGGGGCGGGGATGTCGGATGGGAACGGGGGATCCATTGCATTTGATGGGGTGTCCGATGGACGTGTTTCTGGATGGGGAAATTGGTCGCCCAGCGCGGAGAGGCGAGTAGAGTGGGATGCATACAAATGCTTGGCTGTGTAGGCTGGATAGTGCAAATTAGGGAATCCGCTATGTGCGTACATAGAGCAGCTCCATGTGATAAAGCAGGTGAAATATGGGTGGGCTCGGAAACTTCTGAGCTGTGCAGATGACTGACGTCGAAAGTCGTACAGAGGATTCGTCTGCTCGGCATTAGTGTCGCATGTTCAAAAACGTGCGCAGGTGGGACGTTTGGGAGATCAGTTTCGCACAGCAGAATTGATAGCGCACGACGGAATCTATCAATTCGTAAGAGGCTGGTGGCGCTATGTCGTGGAACCTTGGTAATGCAGGATTATCGCAAGAGGCATTGCTCCGTTCGTCGTCTATGTCGTATTCTTAGGGAAACGGGCTAACTAAGTGGGCAGAAAAGTGGTAAGGCCAGTCCAAGGGTCTACTGGAATCACGGACTTACGCGCCTCCTCGTATAGGCTTAGTCTTTCGACTATCTATGTTGCTACATATTTCCAATCCCAGTGTATCACCGTGTTTTCTAGGATTGATAGAATCACGCTCTGGGTATGCTAGAATCGCATTATTCTTATACGCTCCCTCTATTGCGAAGGCTTCCTACGTCCTATCCCCCTTCTCACCATTTAATCCTCATCGTCATCACCCTTCCCCTTCCCCCTCCCCTCTTCTTGCCCAACTTCCAACGTCGCAATACTCAGCTCCGGCATCGTAAACTCAAACGCCCCCTTCTTATTCGCCTTCAACACCCTCGTCTGCTCCTTGACCACATTATTCCCCTTCGCAGGGTCATTAAACCCATACGGCCCGTCCGTCCCCGTCAACAGCGTCAACGTCGCCTTCTCCGCCTTCACCCCCTCAAACCGCACACTAACAGGCGTATCCTCGCTATTCGTAGTGTTATAATTCGCCAGTTTAACAATCCTACCCCCCTTCTCCGCAACACCCGCACCCCAGAACAAACTCGTCGTATTCTGCACTTTGGGCGTCGTCGGCAGCGTCTGCGTGATCGGCCTCGTCGAGAACAGCTTGAAGACGTGGTAACTCGTGCTCAGCGTCGTCTTGCGCGTATCGGCCTCGAACTCGATCAGGCACACGCTCCAGCTCCAGCTGTTCATGTTGCGCAGCGCGGGTGCGTACGTGGTGCCCAGGATCCGGTCGCCCGCGTTCTCCGACCCGATCAGGAAGATGGCCTCGCCCACGCCGCCAATCCACCACGGGAACGGGTGAAGCCCCCCGTCCCACTTGATGCCCCCGTTGGCGTGCACGGACGAGAACTCGCCGACCAGCGTCTTGTTGTCTGGAGTCAGCGCGTCGAACTTGTGGAACTCGTTGTAGAAGTCGTTGGGTTCCCTGTAGGGGTGGTAGTCTCCCGCCACGGGCACGGGGATCGTCATGTTGTCGAACACGGACGGGCTGGCGATGATCTGGATGTCCGGGTACTTCTCCGAGATGGCCTTCTTGAAGGCCGGGAAGCGGTACTTGATGTAGGATTCGAAGCCTGCGGGGCGGCCGGCGAGCCAGTCCTCGTTGCCGATTTCGACGTACTTGAGCGGCCAGGGTTTCGGATGGCCGAGGGAGGCGCGCAGGGCGCCGTAGGGCGTGGAGGCGTCCCCGCGGACGAATTCGATTTCGTTGAGCGCGTCTTGGATCCAGGGGCCCAGGTCCGTTTCGTTGACGTAGGCCCCGTCCATCGCGAGGCCGGACCAGACGGCGAGAACTGCGGAGGTTAGAATGGGAATGACCTAGCTGGGGTTTAAACAAGAGGGACAAGGGCTTACTGAGCTCCAGATCCATGTCCTCCGCCCATTGCAGGTATTCCAAAAGACCAAGGCCGTCGGACGTCTGATATCCCCAGACACCGGGACGTCCAGGCCTATCCTTCAGAGGACCCAGAGTCTCATTCCACCTCCACGGGTTGGCTAGGTCGGGACCCTCCAGCGCGTTACCGCCTGGGAATCGGATGAATTTCTGCCATGTAATATCAGAGACTGAATCAGTATCAAAAGAAGCAAGAACAACATACCGGCTCCAGCGCAGCAAACGCCTCCGCCAAATCCACTCTCAACCCATTCTCCCTCCCCTTATACGTCGGCGGGAACAGAGAAATCAGGTTGAAATCCAAGCTCTTCCCCTCCACACCCTTGGGATCAAACGTCAAGAGAAACGTATTATTACTATTCGCCGCGTTCCGCCTCGGGACGAGCGTGAAATTATGCTGCACCCACTCGTCCGCCACGCTCTCGCTCGCAATCTCCACGCTCCCGAAGGTCTCGTTGGTGAGCGCGGATTGCAGGCTCGCGGTGAACTTGCCGCTGTAGGCTCCCTTGACGTAGAACGATCCCTTGTACTTCTGCTTCCGGACGTCCATGCCCCAGAAGCCGGAGTTGGCGAAGCCGATGGGGCCCGGTTTGGAGGCGTTGCCGGGAGCGACGTTCATGGAGTTGGGGAGCGCGGAGGAGAGGGGTTGCGCGAGCTGCTTGAGGGAGAGGGCGGCGCCGTTGATGGGTGTCCAGCCGGAGAGGGAGACGGGGAATTGCTTGCTGCCTTGGAAGGCGCGGTTGCGGATCAGCTCGGCGTAGAGGCCGCCATCGCCGGCGTAGTTGATATCCTGGGTGCGTTAGTTTCATGGGATCTTGAGGATATAATAGATGGGGGAATACCTCATGCATGAGACCATAATGGATATCACTTGTCTTGTTTCCTCCATCTTTCTGAACCACAATGTCGACGGACCGAGCCGTGGTGGCCAATGCCGCCAACACAGTGACTACGAACGTCGGAAGCATGGTGCCAGACCCTCTCACTTGAACCCGAGGAACTCTCGTAGTACACCGGTGGTTAGGAACCTCAATTGAGAGGCATATCCTTTCCCTTATACGCTCCTCCCCAGAGAACCCGTTCCCGCGGCCCTTCGAACCGCCCAACCGATATGAGGCGAGTAACGCACAAACATTCCCTCGCAAACGTCATGCATCTCCCTGAACCCCGCAAGCAAGCCTCTGGGCTTCTCGAACCCGTTACCCGTGGCTGCTGGATAGTCCCGAAGACCGGGGGATTGACGAACGCTACCGCGCACGATCGCTGGGTACGCAGCTGCTTGGCTGCGATCTGCAATATATTTACAGGGGCAGCGAAGGTCTGGTTGGTGGGCAGTTGAGGTTCCGCAGTTCGTCGAATGCCTAGAAGGGTGGGAGTGGTGATGGTACGGCTAAATACATTACACTACATACCGCGGCGACGGGCATTATAGGACCGACGGCAGAAAGACCTTGGCCTGGTAAAGGTTCGGGTCCACTCCAAGGAATGTCTATATTAACTGTTCGCACGGTAAGTAAACGCGGCAGAGAAGGGTAGGGAGAAGTTGGGAGTGGTCGTTGTTGGATAAGAAATACTCAAGACTTTGGAATTGAGCGGAGACGCCTATGCTGCTATTCAAAACTCCAGAGCGGGAAGAACCTCTGATATCCCTGAGATCGCTAAAAGAACAATGGTGCCTCCAATTTCCGACTAACCAACTCCTTGCGTAGTACGCCTTACAAGTGATTTTACGCGTTTTACGAGAGTGGCGAAAATCACTTCGACCAGAACCAACCCGACCTTTGCTTTGCGTTGTTTTGGCTGTTGGTTTGCGACTGCGGCTCCCCATCTGCACCTTGGGCGTCGATATCCTGGGGGCGCTGAGTGTGCACTGTTTCCGAATTCTCTTCACGTCCATCGGCGAACCGCTTCTTCAGTACAACTTTGGTTGTCACTGTGCCGTCTGGTGCGACCGTTCGTTGCGTGGTTGTCAAGGTAGACATGACGAACGGCCTTGCTCCATCGAAATAATTTGTTGAATGGCTGGAGCTGAGCAGCCTCTCGTAGGCATCCAGTTCCGTTGCTGGCGCGCCTGAGGCATTTTGTGGCTTTTCTGATGTCGGTGAAGGAGGCTCATCATGCTGGTCCTCGTGATCGTGTCCGTACTCGTAGCTGGGTTGCTCGTTCTCCTCCTCATCCGTCCACGGAACGCGTTTGGGATACTGTCCCTGGCTCGGCCACCGCTCCGCGGTTGTAGGTTTCCCAAGTCGACGAACCCAGTCCCAGTACGGCATCTCCTTGCTCTTGAATAAATCTCGCTCAGGCATAACGTCCAACCCCCGTTGTGTCCGCAAAAGATCTTCGTATGCATCTCTCCAAGGTATATCCGCCCGTTGCAATCTCTCGTTATTCTCGAGAGAATATGGCGAATACGCATCCTCCCATGCTCCCTGCGTCCTACAGGAACCATGTGCGCGTCTGCCGCGTTCGGAGTCCGCAGGCGCAGGCCACTGGAAACTCCAATGCCACACCCTCGGTCTCCTCTCCGTATCGTCCTCATGCGCCCACCTCTTCACATTCTCCCAATCCGCGCTGGAACTCTCATCTCGCCCACACCTGCGTCTTCCCCAAAACCCGTGCCCCATCTCCCGCCGTCGCGGACCCGCCTGCTCGTCTCGCGCATCAAACGGCCTCGGAAACCCCCAGTCCCAATCCCACGCCCATTCCTGCGCCTTCCGATTCGCCACCCGCTCCACGATCTCCTTATCCCCCTCAGAAGAAACACCCTCTCTCCGTTCCTCAGTCCCCCCCCTCTCCATCCCCTTCCTCTCCTCTTCCTCATCACAAATCCTCCTCTCCACCTTCCTCATCTCCTGCACCACCTCCTCCCCCCTAGCCCCCACCTCCTCGCCCCTCGCATACTCCCCGCGCCACAGTAACGCCTCGCGCTGGAACTGCAGCTCCATGTCCCGCCGGTCCAACTCCGCCAGCTTGTCGCATTTCCGCTTGTCGGCGTCGCCGGAGAAGCAGAGGAGCCGGGCGCGGATGGAGGCTGAGGAGGAGGCTAGGAATTCGGCGTCGAGCGGGTCGGGAGGCGGGAATATGGCGTTGAGGAGGGAGGAGACGGGGGCGAAGGGGCTGGTGTCTTGGTTGTGGTTGTTGGGGCGGGAGTGGTCGTCGTCGTCTCTGTCGGGCATTGTGGAGGTCTCGTGGATGTGGGATGGTTGTGTGCGTTGGAGAGGAAAGGAAAGGAAAGGAAAGGTGCTTCGTGGTCACAGTGAGCTATGGGGTGACGCGAGTCGTGGAGCTACAGGTCGGCGGTTGGGAAGCGCCGATGTGGGACGACCGTTTATTTGCGGGGTTGGGATGGTGTGCTGCAATATTCGCGGGGTGCGTAGGTTTCAGAATGATGGTTCCGAGTGAATTGGCATTCTGTGTTTGACTTGGGAAGAGTGGAGAATATCGCAAATGTGTGCAATCAACACGCCTCGGTGAAGAGATGGTATACCCAAGACAATGCGGGCTACAAAGTCACGGGAAGATGTGTCTAGCAAAGAGGCTTCAAGACCGAGTATGGAGACGTGGGTATTCTCATTCAGCCAAAGAAGCAACGAGGCCACCGTCTATCCTCCAGTAAATCTACGTTACATGAATTCCAGCAATCATAACATCGTATCGATCGAAGGACGTGGCTCGACCGTTTTTCCAAGACCGAACCGCTTATCGGGTGGTGTAGCCGCCGTCGATGACGAGGTCAGCACCCTGATGGTTTGTCAGTTACGCAAGGCTTATTTACTGAGCAATATATGGATGAACTCACAGTAGTGTAGGAGGAGGCATCAGAAGCAAAGTACAGGAAGGCGCCCTTGAGCTCCTTTGCCTTGGCGTCACGGCCCATGGGGATCATGGAGTGCCACAGCTTCTGGATGTCCTGGGGCACGAAGTCGGAGAGACCCGTGTCAATGTATCCCGGGGAGATGGAGTTGACGCGGGCGAAGTCTCTCCACTCGTTGGCCAGCGACTTGGCCAAGTGAATGCAGCCGGCCTTTGCGACGTTGTACGAGGTCTGCTCCTGGGGGTAGTTTGCGATGTGGCCGGACATGGAGGCGGTGATGATGAGGGAACCCGTCTTGCGCTCCCGGAAGTGCAGACCGACGGCGCGAGCGCAGTTGAAGGTGCCGGTCAAATCGGTGTCGATGACCTCGTTCCACTGCTCGACGGTGGCGTCGAGGATGCCGTTGTCGGCGGTCTTGCCGGCGTTGGCGATGAAGACATCGATCTTGCCAAACTCCTTGATGACATCCTGGACGAGCTTCTCGACGTTGGCGTAGTCACCGACGGTGCACTTGTAGGCCTTGACCTTGACGCCGTATTTCTGGGAGAGCTCCCTGGCGTTCTTCTCAGCACCTTCGGCGCGGGAGTTGTAGGTGATGGCCAGGTCGGCACCGAACTCTGCGCAGCCGCGAGCAGCTTCGATTCCGATACCCGTGGGGCCGGAGGCACCTGTGATGACGACGACCTTGCCCTTGAGGCTGAAGAGGTCCTTGAGCTCCTCTGCTTGGGGGATGGGGGTAGGCATGATGGCAATTGCTATTGGGTATCAACGAAGGATCGATTGAAAAGAGTGAACGTTCTGGGGGTGAAAATGCTGGAGAGGATCTGAGGGAAAGAAGAGGAAGGGGGAACGGGTCAAGAGCTATATAAGAGGCACTGCTGGGAAGGGAGGGGCGGAGGGGTTCAAGTAGTTTCTCAGAATTACACCTATCTGACCAGGGCAAGCTTTTGGTTTTGGTCTAGTGAGGGGGAAGCAAGTAAGCAAGCAGTGGCGGAGGTGACGTGGGAGTCTTTGTTGTGACGTTTGGCGTCATATTGACCCGCTGGAAGTGCAGGTATGGAAGCTATCACTCGCCAATTGATGCGGGATATGGGGCTTTGGATGGGTCCACACTTGTCTCGATGGGGAGGGTGGCCCTGCAGGTCTCACCATGGCCCGGATGGTGTTGAGCATCTTCCCATGTCTCTCGGGTTTCCCTTGTCCACAGGTCGGGGAATCGATGGGAGCTTTGCGAGAGTGGTGAGGGGCAACCTTGGAAGGTTGGGTAAGGCTAGACCCTTTCCATACAGCAGCCACAGCTCACCCCACACCACCATTTGGCATGTCCGATGCAACAGAAATAGACACCTGAGCGACTTATCGTCCCATCCACGCGTTATTTCTCTATAATGTACCAAAAAAGCAAGAAGTCACCTTATCGTCCATCTTCTCTCAATTCTGTTTGCAATCGAGAAGGCCGCGGGTTTCCATCGATATTCCCGCAAACTCCTTTCCATCTCCACGCCCCTCCCTCACCTGCATACTGATCTTCTCCTCGGCCCCAGTAGAACAACGCCGGATGCTTGCAGGGTCCGGCTCAGTCAGCGATGACAGTCATGACAAACGTTTCACAAGACCCGTATACACTACATTCCTTCCATTGACGGAAAAGCCACGACGATGGTTCCCCGCGGCTCAGCTTCTAGCCTATGCTCACAGTTGATTGCTAAGTCAAGCCAGCTCGGTGTACCGGCAGTAGTGGGATCCGTAGAAACTGTATCGACCGCCAGACCCTCGCCATGGCATTGTTGCGCTGTCGGTGACGGGGTCGGACCATGCCATTCTATAAGTCCGACTGATCACCACGTCTACCTGCATTTGTCTTGACTCTTTAGTGGCCATAACTACCATGTAAGTTGATACCTGGGCTCCCGGTTTCCCCGGATTTCCCCAACGTAGTACACCGCATGGAGTGGTGCTTGTTAATACAAAGTACCGTGACGCCGGTTTATTATTACTACTGAAGAGCACGGTTGGGAAGCCGTCCAACTAACTAGGCAGCTCCAGCTCACTGCGGAGATGATGATATCTGCCAGGGCGGAATTGGGACGTCCCCACGGCATGGTGGTGGTGTCTCGGAGACGCTCAGCTCTGTGTTCCCGTTTTCCGCAAGCCAGCCATCTTGTGATAATTCGCAGGCGAACCGAGTTGCCCTCGGCTGTCCTCCGGCATCGCCCGCCGCTGGTCGGCGCCGGGTCCCAGTCGGCGTCGTTTGCAAATGGCACATGGGAAACCCTTAAACTGACCTCATCTCTTCTCCCTCATCACCAAGGAAACACAATCTGAGGACAATGTAGACACTTCTGGTATCAGAGTGGCACCAGAAAAAGGGTGAGAAGACGCACAGAATGCTAAGCCCAATAGATTTAGCCACACCTCGGGAGCGGCGGCTCTGATTGGCTGCTGCATGGACACCTCAGCTATGGAAAACGCAACCTTGGAAGATTCTCTCAATGAGACAGAACAGCTGGGCCCTTACCAGCCTCACCTTCACTGATCCAACATCTCCAACTTACTCCTTTGAGCCCTCGTTTGCTCCTCCTTCGCTTTTCCGTCTCACTTGACTTCCTAGCAGCCCCTTCCTAACCGTACCAGACTACCACCATGGTCCTCCACGGCCTCCTCCCAAAACCTCTCCCTTCCGACGAAGTCACAATCGGCCAGCTCCTCCTACATCCCCTCCACCCCGAACGAGACGGCTTCTACTCCCAGCAAACCCGCCAAGAAGTCGACGACCTCAATGACTACCACATCCAGCTCCGCTACAAGGACCTCTTCTCCGTCGACACCGAGGGCCGCTTCATGGCCAACTACGGCGCCAAATTCGACCTCGGCCGCGTATACCGTCAACCCAATCTCCTCAGCGTCACCGCCGAACAGATGATCCAACGGACAAGCCAACACCCCATGCGCGCCTTCAACGCCGTCCTAGCGGACCCGGACGCGCGAGACTGGATCCAGAAGAACATCAAGGAAGGCCAGGATTTCTACATCGTGCTGGGCATCACGGAGCTCAAGAACGCCGTCTTCAAGCGCGCCCGCCTCCGAGACGCAGGCGCCTCCAACCGCCTCGCCGAAGCGCCCCTCGAGAAGAACGCAAAAGTGCCCCGCGCCGTACGCAGGAACTCTACCTTTGGCCTCGACGGCGAGAAGCAGGTCTCGGGCGTCTTTGGCATGGACGTGCGTAGAGTCACCGCCCGCATCACCACCCCGCAGGAACCACACAGGCTGTCTGATATTGGCTATCGCTGGTCCTACTTCGATATCCCCGGCAGCACGAATAAGGCCCAGCTGATGGTTGGGTTGGGCGAGTCCCTCAAGGCGAATGATCTGCGCCTGATGCTGGATCTGACCGAGGAGGATGTGCAGACGAATCTGGACGCCATCAGCCAGTTGAGCTTGGATGCCGCGAGCGCGGCTGCGAGTCCGATGTTGAGGCCCAGCTCGCCGGCGCTGAGGGGCCGCTCGCCCTCGCCGTATCCGACGACTGTGCGTGTTTGAGCATCTGGTTGGTCAAGCAGCGGGTAGGGCTTTTATGAAGGACGACGATTTCAGCGCGCCGCGGGTCAGGAGCATTTAGGGATCACGAGCATTATGTGGTTTTTGGAAGCATTTCTCAACGTTTAGCGGGGCGGCGAAGTCAAGTTCCTTCATGTTGACGGCCTTTTCCAGTCAAGATTCTCCTCTCACCTTTTTGCCCCTTTCCCAATTCACTAACCTTCACACCTTCCTTCCCCTCTTACTTCACCTGTATACCCATTTTTACCTTTCCCCCATCCCTCTTTCTACTCGCAGCGGTTTTCCATTCTCGTCTTATATCGGTAGCGGGTTTCATAGTTGGTGTTTTTTCTAGAATGTCATTATGTTCGTGTCCATGATTGTTTTCCTTTTTTAGGATGAGGGTCAATAGAGTTATGCATTTTCCTCTTCCTAGAGTCCTCTATATTTGAAGTCATGTGGAGATCCCGCGTCGACAAAGGACTAAGTAAACTCAGGTTGGCATTTGAGAGTATACCGACTCTTTCCTATCTCCTACTTGAGATATTATGGGCGCCTGACAAACACGACGCCGGGTTATCACAATCCAAACCATCCAGCCCCTCCTCCACAATCCTAACTAAGACCATCCTTTTCCCCTCCCCAAAATCTCCTCAATCTCCTTCTCCCTCGCAGTCTCATCAAAGCTACTCCTTCCTGACCCCCCAGAACTCCCCGTCCTCCCACTCCCCCTCGAC